>VXAZ01004311.1:742280-765900 GCA_013399875.1 Gymnorhina tibicen | reverse complement strand
GCCCGGCGGCAGCGGCACCGCGGCCCGGAGACCCGCCGGTACCGGGCCCGGCTCGGGGAGAGCGCACAGCGCGGCCCTCTACTGCGCCAGGCAGGGGACAACAGGGGGAGCAGCACAGAAATGAATCCTGGTGCCAGAAAAACACGAGTGCTTTTGGAGGACCAATGTCTGTGGAACTATCAACACCAGGAGGTAGCTCTGGGAGAAAGAGGAGCATGTTCCTCTCACATACTCTTTAATGGGGGAGGTTTGAACTGGTTTTATACACCCCTTTCAGGTGCTTGTCTAAAGGCAGCTATTTCCAGGGCGTCTATGCAGAGAAAACCCCAGACCGTTGGCTCATCCTCTACCAACTCAGAAGCTTCTTACCCTAGATGTGTACACTGAGAAGGAAATTTGCTCACACCCAAGCATGCAAGAGACACTGTGGCGTCCCTGACATCCATATTCAAAATCATCCTCGCTGTTCAGCTCACAATGTGACTCCTTGACAGTGAAGACTGTCACATAAATCAGATCACCCCTACCTTACACTCCTTGCTAATCTCCCCAGAGCTGTCTAGCCATTTATGTTAAGCAGCCCTGATTGTTCCTGCTGACAGCAGAGATTTTCATCAGCTCATGACACAGCTGACTGACCTATCAATATTTCTCCGTGGTCTCCATCACCACCCTGTCTGAATGTCTGCAGCACAAGGCAAGACACCTTTCACAGGATGGCCAAAGTGAGCTTGAACCCAGTTGCCCAGCTGGCAAAAACACAATGCAAAAACATCCTTTCAACACATCGTCTCGGGCTGACAGTGCAAACCCCCCCACTTCAGCGACCCGGGGTAGCCAACACAGACATGAGTTTTCCTAGCAATGAAACCAGTTGTCCCACCTTTCTCCGGCCCTCAGGAGAGCAGTTTTGGCTCAGGCAGGGAAATTGCAGCTCACCATCAGTGCCCTCCCTGCAATCTCTTTCACCATCCACCTCCTTTGCGTTCAGAGCTAATCACTAAGTAAACCCAAGCTATTTCCACCCAGGGTAGAGCAGAGAACAAGGAATGTTATTTGAACCCAAGTTTAACAGCAGAACCCATGGACACTGGAAAAGCTGCTCCTACTTACCCATTCTCTCCCAGCAACACAGATTAAGGCGGATGCACTGCTGTGCATCTCCTCCATCTAAAAGTACAAGCCAAACCCATCATTTTCTCAATAAAGTTGTGGACACCTCCTTTCCCCAGCACAGACAGAACAGAGGTGCAGTGTCAGCAGTTCCACAGATGTCCCGGTATTTAGTCATGGAAGGACACAAAAGCAGGTAGCATTTTCAGGTGTGCCACAACTGACTGTCACTTGGAGCTTGACTGATCTCAGCCTACTAGTCATCTCCACTCTCCTGCCTAGCCCGTGAGGACACTGCCATGTGCCAGCTGCCAAGCTCCAGAGAGGAGCTGCACCAAAGGCACTCTGGAAACCATTAGGTCAGTTAAAGTTCAGCCGCTAGAAGAGGACAGATGCCCCTCACGCTCACACTGCTGCAGCCATGTGACATGCAGCAGTGTGTCAAGTACAAGCTGTCTGGACAAGTATTCAGTCAAACTGAATAGGGCCAAGGAGAAAGCCTGCAGACGTGCCACCTACACACTCCTCAGGCAGATCCTGTGGAGCACGCTTCCACAGCAGCAGATTAACGAGGATTTTGTCTGGAAGCTTCAGTCACCTCTGTGAAGCTGTCTGGCTCTAAGTATGGGCAGGGCACAATCCACAAGTCCTTCCTGGGGGGCTGTCCAGAGGGACATGCTACTGATTCCTAAGGATTAAACCCAGCCCCCTCTTAACATCTATACTTGAAAGAATCTTCTTTACCTAAATGGATTAATTAGGAAGACTATAAACCACACATGCAAAGCCACTCACACTACAAGATGCCCTGTGTCACCCCCAGCCTTTTAGAGGAGGATGCTCCCCAGACACCCCTCATGCAGACCATGCAGGGAAGAGAGACCCTGCCCTGATGAACAAAAGCCCCTATCTGCCCACGCACTCGACAGGTTCCAAGCTGAGGTACCACAGAACACCCTGGCTTCTCCTCCAACTAGAAGAGGCCTGCATGGGGCAGCAGGGCCGGACGAGCTTTTGCTTTGCGTGACCAGCAAAAATGAACTCCGTGTTCCCCTTCCCTTAGCAGTGGTTTCTGCAGAAGGGAGTCTGACAGTGTCTACTCTCACAAACGCAACCTGAAGCTGTACCAGAATCCCTCACCCTCTGCAGGGAGGGTCTCAGATGATGCACAGCAGGAATGGCTTTCTCCTGAGTCCGTGACCACAGCTGTTCCATTTTAGTGACGCTGTCTGGCACTGCTCTTAAACAAGGCATCCCAGCAGCTACACACTGAAGCTTTCCAGGCACTGCACTGTGACACAGCCTGCCCTCACTCAGGAACGCCAGAGTAAGGCTGTATGCTGGGCATGTCACAAGCAATCAGGAGCTTGATGAGCTGTGTGGGGGTAATGAATGCCTCTGCAGTATGACACTGTGGTACTCACCTCCAATGCCACTGTGCCCCGCCTGCCACATCTGTGGGTCCCTGACCCTGGGAGGGGACCCAGCCCCCGAGGGGACCTGGCCCAGGCAGCCACACAGGGAGCTCCTGCCAGTCCCAGTGTGGCGGGGCAGGCAGGGGAGATGGTGCGGTGGCTGCTCCTCCCACCACGCACTTACCTCTCCCCTCAGATGAGCTGCACAGCTCCTGAGGCCACCAGAGGAGCCACGGTTCTGTAGCGAATCAGGTGCTGCGAGCCCTCCTCCAGATTGATGGCATATTCCCTGGAGAGACAGGCGGGACATGAGCTGCAGCCCACGCCCATCAGTGACACTGACTGATACCTGTGCTGCACGGGTGCCCACCTACCTCTGCTCATCTGTCTCTGGCTCCACCAGGATGTTCTCCTGCCGCTCCAGCACCCTCAGAAACACAAAGGAGTCCAGGTTGGGCTTTGGAACTGCAGACAACAGATTCAGAGCACAAGCTCAGCCCTCACTTATGTTCCTCTGCAGAACACCGAGGGATCTGAGGGGCAGCAAACTTATAGTCAGCAAAGGGAACACCAGGCACTTCTAACCAAATGCATGTGCCCAGCCTCAGTGTAAGACAGGCCTTGACAGCAGGGCCCAGCACGATCCTCCGGCAGCAGCATGGAGCCACGACACAGTATCATCACATCACCTTTACTTCAACTACGCAGCAAGTGGAGGACTAGCCCCCTTACATGTGGGGCTCCCTGGAGCTTTCCCCACTCTTCCCCCTGCTTCTACACTTTTCAGATCACCCTGGAGTCTGGATGGACTCACCTGACTTTAGGAGAGACACCTTCTGCAGGTTAGGTGGCATGTGTTTTAGGACCACATTTTTCAGGTAAGCCTCTGTGTTTGCCATGTACCTGAAACAAACCATTGAAGTATTGACTTGGTTAATCAAATAGAAATCTGCAGGGAGAGTACTGACTCAAAACAAGAGTAAGCAACAGCTTCTCATCCTACAGGCACAGCCAAAGACAGGCCCTTGGCCTACCCTGGTAACTGACTCAGTCACCAGAGTTATTTTGTTTTAGTTCCTTTCTTGCCCATAAGGAAACCTCCTGGTAAAACACACTGATTCTTACTTCAAACCCGTCTAAGGCTCACAGTCTCAAGAACTTCAGAAAAAAACACAGTTAAGTTTCTATAATCTATAAAAGGGAAGATACATTGAAAACCTACTCACTCTTTAGCAAAAGCAAACTCCTCTGGTGATAAAATGGAGGGCTCCCCTTCAGCTCGAGACTTCTCCTTCTCCAGGATGTGGGGAAAAAACTTCTCTATCTAATATTGGAACACAATCCAAAAGAATGATAGAGATCTCTCCCATGAGTTCAGTGCTTAAATCCCCACTCTCCACTGGATTCCCTACAGCTGTAGGAGCAGCCACAGGCCGGCCCAAATCCCTGCTCCTGAACTAACTGTGACATCACATGGGATCGCCAATCGCACACAACCATGTGTGCACATAGCAGGACTCAGGCAGAATGGGACAGCATTCAGCTGTGCCACCCCAAGCTTAGATGAAGCAAACAGCACTCACAGTGTTGTGATCAACACTGCTGTGACCTTCCTTCATTACAATACGAAAGCGTGTCCAAGAAACTAATTTCTTTGAGTAACGCTTCCGAGAACAGAGAGAGAACATGCTTTCATTAAATGCCATGCTAAAGCAGGAAGCTTTATGTGGGTAAAAATCCCTCCTGAAATCACCCTTTTTCACCCTCCTGGCTGCACAGCAAGCATTACCTTCACCAGTCGACACCGCAAGTAGCTGCTGAGCACGTAACGGATCCTTTCGATCTCCATGTGGTGAACACTGACCTTCAGGTCTCCTCTCTTTGCCCGTTTCAGGTTTGCTTCCTGCAAGAAAAAAAGAAATTAAATGGTTGAAATGTCAGACAGCAAGAAACAGAGAGGAAGACAGGTTTTGTACATAGAACCCACAACACCAGACTACGGTTGCTTCTGACGACTCAAAGAACACGGCTTCCTTGTACTTCAGCCCCTCTCCAGGGCAAGCTCACAGAAGAAACTTGGAAAAGCTTTGTCTCGGAGAAGGGAAGCAGACAACCCCGGCACTCTCAAAGAGACTCAGGCATATATCTGCCAGACCAGGCAACCAGGGGGGGCCTGTACCACCACCCCAGCCACGAGAACCTACCATATGGTCCAGCTGCTGCACAACACACTCGATGACTTCAGGTTTGCTCTCCAGCAGTTCTGGAGCAAATTTCTCATTCAGCCAGGCCTGAAAGAAGGCACGCTGTCAGTGAAAGCGAGGAAGACGCTAGCTACACACCCCCACCAGCGAGAGGGCAAAAACACGGCCGCGGCCCCGCCACTCGGCATCTGCTGCAGAGCGCCCAGCGCTCAGCAAGCCCCGCGTTCCCCAAGCCTGTCGCTCTAGCCCACGGTACCTGCTCTAGGTTGTGGATTAGCTGTGCTGGGGTAAGCACCATCTCCTCGCTGTCGCCGTCCGAGTCCCAACCGGCCGCGGCCGCCATCGCTCCCGCCAACCGACCCGCCCAGCGCCGCGCAGCAGCGCACGCGCAGCCGCCCGGGACCGTGGATAAGCATTCACGGAACGGCTTCTTGGCCAGTCAGGAATCGGATGAGGGCCACGGCTTTCCCGGCCAATCAGGAGGCGGATTGAAAAAGCCATATTTTTCGGCCAATCAGAATGCAGATTGAAGCTCCCTCTTTTTCGGCCAATCAGGAGACGGATTGAAACTGCAGCTTTGTCGACCAATCAGGAAGCGGATTGAAGGTGGCCAATCAGGAGGCGGATAGAAAATGCAGCTTTTTTTCGGCCAGTCAGGAAGTGGATCAGGCTGCAGCTTTCTCGACCAATCAGGGAGCAGATTCAAGCTGCAACTTCTGGGCCAATCAGGACGTGGATTCAGGCTGCAGCTTTTTTTGCCAATCAGGAGGTGGGTTGACGCTGCAGCNAAAGCAGGTCTCCTCAGTCCCCACACCCCTCAGCGCCAGGCACAAAGTGGCCGCTGGCAGAATCGCCGCGCTCCAGCCGGAGCCGTGGGACCCCGGGAAACAGCCCCCGGGGCCAAGGCCAAGCCCTGAAGCGCTGCAGTTCTGGCCATTCCCGGCCCAGCGCTCCAGAGTCACCCTGTACCCCACACCATGGCGCTGCCAGAACAGACCTGGACACAGTTTAAGAAAAGGTTTACTGATCCATCAGTACTTCTGCCAATATTGCAACAGCTGTGAAAGGCAAACACTGTTACAGTTTAGAAAAAACAAATTTTATACAATGAAAATATTAATCAAATCTCAAACCCCCACAGTGGCTGAGGAATGAGCCTGGAGTTCCATATCCAGTATTAGCACCTGCAGCACCATCATCAATCAATCCAGCCCCTCTACCCTGCTAAGCCATCTCTTCTGAACTCCTGAGTTCCTTCTACAACTGGACACTGACACTCGGCCCCTATACCAAGACACCTGGGCTTTGATAAGGTTAAAGGATGTAAGAGAAAGGATTCAGCCAGCTTGGATTGCGAGAACTTCACTCGTGCAGGTACTGCTGAGCAATGTCCATGCACGGGGACGCTAAGGAATGCACAGCTCAACTCCTCAATGTGTGCCAGCAGACAGAATTAAGAAATCCATCTTACACAGTATCTTACAGTTTGTCAAATCAATGTTTTCCTATAAATGATATATAAGAAATCCATAAAGAAACAGTTTTACACTTCACATATTAATCAGAGTAGGGTGGGAATTGTTATTTTTATTGGCTCAGCATCCACTTTACTGTGCTCACTGTTTCATGACTGAAGAGGCCCCTCTTGGTGAGCACTGACAGGACCAACAACAGCACAGATACAGGGGCAGAAAAACCACCAGGGTTAAAGTCTGGCTACACCTCCCCTTCTAGGGACACCAAGACATTAACACAAGGAACACTTTGCCTTTTGGTTTTCCACAAGGATCAGCACAAGATCAGCCTTGAGTCACTCCTCGCTGGGAAGAGGCACTGTGTATCTCTGCACTCTAATACTGAACTGGAGGGAAATTCCCAACTTTGAGCTGGAGCTTTCCAAAGCCCAACTGACATACAGAAGGGTTTAAGAACCAGGGAGGAACAGCACTGCCCTTACAGGACTAAAACTAAACCTCTGTTGGGCTGAGGGCCCCATTTCTTTCAGGAGAGAACATAGCTTTACCACTTCTGCCTTTTCTTGAGAAAAAAAACCCAAACCAAGCCAAAACTAAAAAGTGATCCTGTTGCTTCCAAATCTGCTGCAAAGTGGATGCTGACCAGCTAGGTCACCCCCTGGGGAGCAGTTTGAATGTTAGTCCTTGTAGTAGATGGCACTGTGGATCTGGCAGCAGAGAAAGGAATGATGCTCTAAAGTAGGAGGTAGGGGAGCCTTGGTACAGCAAGTCCACCGGTGAGCTGTCATCTAGAAAAGAAGTTTCACGTGATTAGGAACTCTTCCTAAATCAAAGCAAAAGCCCCCCTACACAAATTTTTCTACAGCTCCAGGAAGAGTGTGGCAGGAGGAGCAAGTTACCATGTGTTATGGTGAGCAGCATAAGCAGAACCCAGAACTCTTGATTTCATTTGTCCAACAGAAAATAAAGACCTTTATTGCTTATTTCATTTTGTGTAGCAGGCATAAATGTTTCCCATCTCTTTTCCGTATACACTGCCAACAATCCAGACTTAACACTCCCATCCCAGGACCTGCAGAACACCTAACACAAGGGAGCCAGTCCCAGTATGAGCTTTCCAGAAGCAGTCAGGGATAGTAATTTTGATGGTCTATATTGGATACAATTAGCATGAGCCTGTATTTTGGCCTTTCCCTTCCAAGTCCTGTGAACACTCTTCACTTTGTGACTCACCCCACAGCACCAAGAGAACTGAGAGCCTCTCAGCAGAGCTTTTCCAGGCTGCTGGCCCCTCTTACCCGAAAGCATCACAAGTAAAGACACCAGTGTGATAACTACAACAGCAGCCAACTGAAAAACTGCAACAAAAAGGCTCAGTATGCTAGAATACACCCAGGGACAGAGTCCATTTTTTACCAACCTGAGAAGAATTTTGAACATAATATAGCACAAGTTAGCATATTTACACAATCAAGACCCAAATTTCTCCAAGGTAATGTTCAGCAACATCATGCCCAGCACTGATATTTTTACTTCCAAGAGCTGGTCCACACAGGACTTATGTGAACAGTCTTTGATTACATACAAGGATGGGATAAACTGTCTCAGCATGACAGCACCCACCCCTTTGAGCACAGAAAGACGTTGAGATTGATCTGAGATAAGTGTAACATGTACCTGAGACTCCACAGTTCTATCTTCCACTGGTCAAACCTCTGTCTTCATAAATGGTAATTTCAATCTGCACAGAAAAGCTGTCAGGGAAATACACTATAAAGAGACTATGAAAACATAACCAGAAAATGGCAGAAAAACATTAAGGTGATGGGACTTTTGATATCTTAGCTGTTTTAAAGCAGGTCTCAGAGCTCCAAAGCAAAGGGAACAGTCCATGTGAGATGCCTCATCAGGTAAGAGCACCGGCTCCCAGCCCAGGGCCTGCACAGGAACTCGGTGCTGTGTACAGAGGGTTTGAGCCTTGCCCATCTTCTGCTAAATTTTGGGGAAGGCTGTGCACCAAGCAAAAAAGTTAACACTGCTAATAAGTCACTTACCAAATTGAAAATGCTTTTACTCAAGTTGAATGTTGTTTTCCAGGAGATGTACACACAGTGGAAAACACTTAGAGAAAAAGTCATGTAGGTGACAGCTCTGAGCTATTTGGACGACACAGAAAACCCAACTGCAAGGAATTAGCCTTTTCATACATTCAATTGGCATTGGGTTCCAAGTTGCTGTGGTTTCAACATTTTCAAAGAAAGATGTGTTACTCATTATACTCCACCATTTGCTATGAGAGGTCTATACAACTTCAGGCAATAACTACATAAAATACCTGCAGTGTGGCTCAAGAGCTGAAGAAAAAGGGTTGAAATAAGCCACACTGGAAACAAGAGCAAGTGCTGGGCTTGCAGTGATATTGTATGTCAAAATATTCACCAGAACCTGAGCTGACGGTTGCAAATTAAGTAACGGCCAGCTCTTGTTCTCACAACATCAACTTCTGTCCTACCAACATGGTCACTTCTTTCCCCAGTCAGAAAAACAGCATTTCTGGAGGTCACTGGAATAGAGGAAAGATCTCGAGTGCTCTTTCCATACAGTCACAAAGGTCGGGTTCCACATTTCCATGGGCTTTCCATGTGCCAACTCTTAGTGTACTAAAACCTGACTGGAGACCAGGACACAAGAAAGAGCAACAAGACTAATCACAGATTCTATATCACAGATCAAGCATGAGCAGAGGTGCCTCACTGAGACAAACAAGGAGCACAAGACAGGAGACAATGTCAGAAGGCACAGAAGGATACAACTCTTAATCCTCTTTCAATGGGGTCTGTCAGCAGAAGGCCCTGAGGAGCGTAGATCTTCTCATTCTGTTCCTGAATGAACTTAGCGATTTTCTTTAGAACCTGGTAATGAAACAGCACAGGAGTCTCAGTTGTTTCCTTTCCAGCGATATCACAGATACAGCAACGTGAGAACTAACACACAACTGGTCTGATGGCTCCACAGTGCAGGCACTTCCCACAGGATTCAAGGTGACCCCCACGGGACCCCAACTGACCAGTACCAACATGTCTGAGGTACATCCGTAAAGAATCTGTACCACAATGTTGCAACTCACAGGAAACTCACCAAGAATCAAGTATTTGCCTGCAGGCTGAAGGGGAAACAAACACACACCTTTTCATAGTGCGTCTCCATGCACAGGAAGATGGTGTAGGCAGTCAGGCAGGCGAGACAACCCTCAAGGTAAGACTGGCCCCCAAGTTTTTCAGCTTCTGCATAGAGGTTGTTCAGTGTCCGGACTGTCTCCTCAAACTGCTGCCTGTCAATCTGCAAGAAAAGCAAGTGGGGCTGTCAGCTGCAGACTTCAGAACTCACCAATACCCCTGTACATCCACCTCCACTCACGGATCATCTGCACTGTGCACAGAGCTCCAGCCTGACACACACAGAGTTACAGACCTGCAGTTCTTTGTTAGACACCTGTCCTGTGCTCAGGCTGAGTCTGAATTCAAACACAACGTGGACACAAACCCATTCAGAACAACACACCTAAGCAAATGTGCAATCCAACTGTGAAAAAAATTGAATTAATGCACAGGGATGCACTGGGTTAAAATGAACAAGTGGAGAGTGGATGGATACTCCATACCCACAGTGCCTCGGTGCTGCTGCAATGCTGACCAAACACACCCTCAACAAAACACAATAAAGGAACACAGAAGGGAAAAAAGCAGAGTGAGAGAAGGAAAATGGGGTAGCAAGGCGTGTTTGTTTGACTGTGAGCTGAAGATACCACATCTGATAGCACTGAGCAAAACGAAAGTACTTGAGACAGCGTTTGTGAGGCCTCTAAGCGGGTTCGGCAGGACGGGCAGGATTCCAAGGGAGGGGACAACGTTAACACCTGAGAGCACGGAGCCGGCTCTGTTCTCACAGACACAACGAGTACATTCTGCTCTACTGCTGCAAACCAGCCACTTTCCCCAGCACTGACCACAGTGCGGGACGGGGACACGGGGGAGGAACCACGTCCGCTCCTGCACCTGAACGGCCTCGGTTAGAGATTCGTGCGGGAGATGCTACCCCGCCCTCGGGGAACCCGCG
This sequence comes from Gymnorhina tibicen, assembly GCA_013399875.1. Taxonomy (NCBI): domain Eukaryota; kingdom Metazoa; phylum Chordata; class Aves; order Passeriformes; family Artamidae; genus Gymnorhina; species Gymnorhina tibicen. The sequence continues at coordinate 755,577 of VXAZ01004311.1, read as the reverse complement.
GAACTGGCTCCGACCCGGGCAGGGCACCTGCGAACGCCCCCTGGGCGCAGGCCTATAAGGCCCGGGCCTGGCCCTGCCCGGCGTGCAGGCTCCGTGCACCGCTCTCGCCGCGAGCCCCGGGCCGGCCCCGGCCCGCCCCGCCTCACCCTGTTCTCCAGCTCGGCCGGGAACTTGCTCTGGAACTGGCAGCGCGTCCCACCGCTGTAGTCGCGCTGGATGAACACCTTGCCCGACACCGGCGCCTGTTGCGGCCTCATCGCGCCGCCGCCCCTGTCCCGTCCGGTCCCTCCGCTCCGCCGGGCACCCCGCGCGCTCCGCGCACTTACGGCTGTCGTAAAACCGCCGAGGCGACTCCGGGATGGGTAAGGGCGGAAGTGCCGCCCGGCGCCACGAGGCGCGGCACTGCGCAGGCGCAGTCCCGGGAGGGGCCCGCTGAACGGCAGGAGTTGCGCATGCGCGAGAGCACCCGTGTCCCATTGGGTGTATTGCTGCTCCCGTTCCCACCACAGGCGTGGCCAGCCCACGTGACCCCCCCCTCCCCCCCCATCTCGCTCGCAGTTGGTACGGCCCGGGTCCCGGGAGCGGAGGCGGCGCGGCCCCGGCGGGAGCGGGATTCGGTGCTGTCCCTGGCGGCCGCCGCCCCCAACTCGGGGGTCAGTTTCGTGGTGTTTTCTTAGGAATTGGAGCCAGTGGAAACAGACCGGTCCTCCCGCAGCTTTATCCCAACTGGTTGTGCCGACGCACACGGGATCCGTTGGTGGCCCATTAACCTTTGCCCGGGAGCTCCAAGCTGCCAAGCGTCAGCAAGGGCACAGGTCACTCAGGTGAAGGAGAACCTGGAAACTGCCGTGGCGCAGCCCGGGCAAGCAGCAGAGAGCTCAGGGACAGTCTCACACCAGAACAGAGTGTCCTGGGGCCGCAGTGCGGAGCGGGAGAGATGCGGCCCCGCTGTTGTCCCTGTGCCCTGCTGTCCCTGCGCCCCGCGGCCACCGTCCTGGTCCGTGCCGGCTGAGCGGTCTCTGCTGGGGTGCCAGTCAGAGGCCTGTTTATTTAAACGGTTGACAAAACCCATCACTTGGTGAACAAAAAGCAAAGGGATGAAAGCGTTTGGGACTTCAGTTTCATTATTTGGTGCTGCAGCTGCTCCTCCTCAATCAGCTGGAGCTTCCACTCAGGAGATGATAAACATGAAAAAACTTCCCACGCATCCCAAGGGGGAATGAACTCCAGTACAGATCTGCTGGGTTGGGTCATGCTCAATCTTTGCTGGGTCAGTGTCCAAGCGATGGTGCAGGGCTGGATGTGCATCCTATGAACTTGGGCTCTGGGGCTGCAGTGGCACTGGAAGCATCCCTGGGCCCTGGTGAGGCTTATGAGGGAGGGTGTGCTGCCAGGCTAGGGCTGTGGGACCCACGGGGAAGGGAGGGAGTTCCTGGGAGGGAGTCCCAGGCTGCTTGGACATTGCCCTACCATGTCTGGACACAGACGCCTGCCCTTGTGGCAGTTTGGTTTCAGGGCAGAGTTCCTACCGACACAGACTTCCCTGCGTAGTAACTGGAAAATGCAAATGCCTGGGGCCCTCCCTCCAGGGAATCCTTCTGGGCAAGCTGCAGCTCCACAGGGGAATCATCCTCCTACTAAGGACGCACAGGGTATCTTTTATGTGGAAATGACTGTTTTTTCACAATTAGGTGAAGCAGAAATAATCAAACAGGGCCACAGCCGTAGTTACCTTGTATCTGATTGCAAGGGTTCAGTCCTGCAGGGATTACTTCATTGTGCTCTTCCACTAGTAGTTCCTTTTCTTCTGCTCAAGTGCTGATAATGTTTGCACCTCCCATCACAGGGGATATAAAAACCTGTTTTCAAGAGGAGCCGCTCTTGCACCCTGAGTTGGTCTGTGGACTTTGTGGGCAAACAAATCCCAGGAGTGGCTGCTAGACTGACCAGAGAATGTGCAGAGGTGACAGACTGCGTGTGGAGAGGAAGCAGCACACCACCAGTTTAAAGACGCCTTTTCCAATTTGCTTTTAGTCTTTCTCTTTCTACTCTTAAAGTGGAAACTGCATTTACTTGTCTGGAAGGCTGAGCAGGTGTTGGGAGGGGACCGTGTTGTCTTCCCACTTGTTCGTATGTTGAGCACAGCTTGAGGGAACCAGCAGACTCTGCCTGAGAGTTCCTGAGACTCCTGTGAACCCTTTGCATTTGCAATTTCCACTTCATTCCCATCATACCAGTCTGGTGCAGTGTTGTCCTTCCTCTGCGAGAGGACTTTTGATGGCCAAGAGGAGTTCAGTGACAGTGGAGCAGCAAGAAACATTAACCCTTAATTGTCAGCTGGGGGGGCCGCCAAGCAGTGAGAGAACCTGGCTGGAGTGGCAGGACTCCCTGCTGCCACCGAGGGGTCTGAGCTTCCCCCTTGGCTATCCAGGCGTGAGGACAGGAACAGCCCAGGCTGTCTGGTCACCGGCTCAGGGACAGAGGCTAAGTGCTGGGCTGCCCCATGAACCTGGGTATTTTGGCAGCGGGATCTTGCCTCACCCTTCTGCTCCCCATCCCTCCCACAGGAGCAGCCTGAATTAATTAACCCTCTAGCACTCCATAATGAAGGCTAATAAACACCTAACGGGTAGCACAGGGCTGGGGCTGCTCCCAGCTCTTCCCTCCTGCACGCCTGAGCTGAGACCCCCAGCCCAGTTCCTGCACGCACCTGGATGCCATCAGGTGTTGTTCCTTCTTTGGGGACCTGGGACATGAGCGTGTCAAAGCAAGGTGGGCTCATTCTTCCCATGGACACCGCGATTGGTGCCGTGACCTGTGTGTGCCAGGCGTCTGCAGCCTGTCATTGCTGGGCTCGTTTATGAGCCCCAGTGCAAAGGAAATGCGCTCAGAAATATTCTGCTTAAAATACTGTGCCAGATGGATGGTGTCTTCCTAACCTTTAACTGGTTCCAGTGTGCAAACAGTTAAGATCATAATGTTAACATTCTCTCAGATATTTTATGTGCATTTAAAATATTTTCAAAGAATCAGCTTTTGAATACAGCATTTTATCCAATTAGAATTTTACTAGAGTTTATAAAAACATAAAAATATATTTTCAGGATGTCTGAGATGCTGGTGGTGTTTGTTGCAAACTTTGAAGCCCTTGCAGTGGAATATTATCATTATTACATGGGAGATGTCTCTGGAATTTTTGTGATTAGGTAAATGTGCTAATTTCACAGTCCCATATTGAATCACCCCTGCAATCACTTAACACAGAAACAGTTAATAAGAAATATGCTCCATCTCTGCACCAAAACCTTCTTTTGCTTTCTGTTGGGGCCAAAGGTTTGGCTTCTGCAGACATAAATGGATTTGAAACATATACTGAAAGTACAACTTAAATGCTTGGGGCATCTCTTCAATGGACTCAGTTGCTTTGCTTATCTCTCAGCAAGTGTAAGAACAGATCTCTCTTCCCCTGCATGGCAACTCTCTTCCCCTGCATGCCTTCCAGCCAGCTTCCAGAGGGGTTAAGTGAGAATACATTCCTTCCCTGTCTTAACTGAAAACTTGAATCAAGAAAGGAGACATGTAATTTAATAGATGTTCATTTTAAGACATCTACTGTTGTGCTTTTGGAATAGAAGGGATGGCAAACACTGTAATCCCTGGGAATCTTCCAGGTTTGCCATGTGAACAGGAAGGCCAAGCATGGAAATGGTGATCCTGCAATCTGTCCATTTCTGAAAGATCCATCTATTGTGTTACAGTATTTTATGATTCCATGCCTAAGTTGTTCATAATTTGAACAGGCTTATTCTGATTCAAACCAGTGAATTAGCATAAGCCTGTTAAAGTTATACAGTGAGTGTCCCTGAAATCATAAAGCAAGGTAGTAAATTACTGTGTTCAAGAGAGAACCAGGCTCTGTCTCCAGGCTGCACACCCTCAGCTGACCTGGGGTGGCTCAGGCACTTCCCACAAAAACAGGGTACTCTCAAGGGCTGTGTCTTTGGGAGCTCATCTTTGGGATCCCGTCCTTCAGGAGGGGCATTTGGGGTGCTTGTGCTGAAGGTGCCGTGGGGCTGCACGGTCCCACTCTGCTCCTGATGAGACAAATCTGACGTGTTCAACAGGCACTGACTCCTCGCTGTTCATGGGCACAGAGTTTTCCAGCCTGACCAAGCACAGACACTTGTGGCTCATGGAGGAGACAGACGCACTTTGAAACAAAGAGTCTTTCAGGCCACCTAATACAGTATAGATGCAAGAGGACAAATCAAATTTACAGGCATGGCTTAGATATACTGGGAGATATACTTGCAAAACCAATTTGTTTCATTTTGTGGGCTTGAAAGATTCTAAGTCAGAGGTCCCTGTATGGTTTGAATTAGGTTGGGATAGGGGTATTCTGGAAAGCCAGTTCTGGAGAAGTTTTCATTCAGGGCATTTGTAATTGAGTAGAGGCCATCCAGCATTTCTGTAATGCTCTTGAATAAAATATTCCATGTCTGCCCAAAACACAAGCTTCCACATAACAAAGAAAATGATGAATATCTGAAAATGGAGATATCTATCTTGTATTATATATTCAGGAATAAGATTTCATATGTGTATCAACAGAGAAAGTGAGAATTTCAAAGGGTGCTGCTTTCAAATGAAAAAAAAAACAAAAAAAGCAGAAGGAAGCTCTAAGTAGCACCAAAAAAATGAAGGTTTTTTTTTTTCTCTACCAGTTTGTGCTATCAACAAGGTTATCAGTTTATTCTCTGAACAGGAGCATGACTGCAGAGCTTGAAACTGGCAGGTCCGTGTCCTGATAGCTCAGGTGACCCCACTGGGATGTTCCCAGCACCCTGCCGTGCACGGGGCTGCCCACACACCCCAGCTTGTGCTGACTGGATGTGCAAATCGGGCAACCAGCAACTTCCTCCTGGGCTGACAGGAATCCTGACACCCTTTCTCCAAAACGAGGAGCCACTGGAACTCCCAAGCCTGTGGGCTCTGCAATGCATTTTGTGCCCTGCAAGCCAAAATCAGCATGAAGACCTTGGCAGCACTGAGTTAGTTAACGGTTGGACTCAGTGATCCTAGAGGTCTTTTCCAACCTTAGTGATTGTGTGATTCTAAGACTATTTCGGCAGAGGGATAAGCCCCTGGCTCCCATTGCTGAGCTCAGCTGCCAGAAAAGTTCCCCGGGAAGTAGCACAATCTTTGTTTGGTCATTAAAGCAGAAAAAGAGAGAGGGAATCTTAGGAAATGCTTGAAACGATTAGGTGATCTTAACTCTAAGGAGCTAAACAAATGCAAAGCAATTCCCCCCTCAGCCCCTCGTGCTGCTGTAGAATGTAATCTCATTTCTAAACACACAATTACAGAAAATAAAAAGAAAAGAAAAGAATAATTAATTTCTGCTTCCTCATGCAAATCCTCTGACCAATCATTTAGGGATCAGGGGCAATTCAGCTTCTTGTGCAAATTCCAAACTGAAGGCCTGAAAAAAACAAGTGAATGGATTTACTTTTCTAAGAACCAGAATTAACAAAGGTTCCATTTTCCATGGTTATGTGCCTGGCCAGACAGCCCTTGCTGACAAGCTCTCAAAAAACATGTGTTGGCCTGTTGAAAAGGCCCCAGTGTTGACTGACAGACAATTGAAGTGACAAATTGTTTCATTGTACTTGGCAGGGAGAGCGCTGTATTAGATAATTATGGCGAGGAGGGAAGCGACAGGTCACAGGTCAGAAGACACGTCTGACCCTGTTTCTGAAAGCCCTGAAAGGAGCCCATGCCCGGGAGAGCAGCGTGGTGCTGCTAGCAGCTTCTCCTTCCGCTGTGGTGATTAAGAGCTAACGAAGATGGAGTGGGGATGAGCTCTCCCCAGTCCTGGCTCCCGGGAAGAGGGTGTGTGGCTCCCCAGCGGCACCCACCACCCCTCGCTGGCTCCAGCGGGGCCCGGAGCATCGTCAGCTGCCTTCAGCAGAACGCTGGGACACTACCACCTTTCGAGCAGCACCAGACCCCTGTGAGCACCTCGGCAGGTCCACGTTCTGAACTGGCAGGAAAAAGCACCGTGTCCGGCCCTGAGTCCTGTCCCAGGCACTTGGGCACAGACACCTTCCTGTGCCAGCCTGCAAACACCAGCAGGACCAACCCCTCCCCGCTGGGGCCTGGTTTTTTTGCTGGCTACAACAGAGTACAACTAATAGTTATTGAAGCTTCTCTCCTGCCATAGAAATAAAATATGGCATGGAATCACAGCACAGCTACTCCATTGAGAGCAATGCTACACTGAGTAATACCAATAATTCAAAACAGATGAGCCAAAGGCTCGAGCACTATGGGCTCAGTATCCCAGTCTGCCCTGACCCCTGGAATTCGCTGAAAGTTACCTTGAGACTCGCCAGAACTCTTTTGTAACTTCTGTGAGGGTTATTTATTGCAAAGTCATAAATATTTGCTATGGATTTTCTCCATCAATCTACAAAATGAATTAGGTTAGAAAAAATGTATGTACTTGAATTTTGGGCATGTGTTTCCCAGGCAGGGGAGAAAGCGTTGGATCTCCATTGTGCAGAAGACAGGCTGCTGCAGAGCTTTAGGCTCTGCAGCCTGCGCTAATTAATTCCCTTCCACAAACAGTTTAAAATGCACACTACAGTTGAGAAAGGGGGAAGGGAGGGAAGATATTTTTCTTTAAATCTATTTTAAAATCTTTCATAAAATTATTTATGGCGTAAGGAAAATTCTGTTTCCCTCTCCTCCCTCCCAGATGCCCTGCCAGTCCATTAAAACCCTGAAATTCAGAAGCAACGTGTTGTGCCCCAGGGAATCAGCCTTAAGTCAACATCTTGCAGTCTACCTAAGAAGCCAGCACTGGCACCAGCTGGAATGTTGGGATGGAAGGAGAGCGCCCAGGCTCCTCTCTTTCCATCCCAAGGCAAAGCTGCCTTGGGGCAAAGCCACCCCATTTTCCCACTGTTGAAAAGAGGAGGGAGAGCAGGACTGGCCTTGCCTTGCAGGCATTTCTCTTAACAAGTTTTTATTCAGGAAAGTGCTTAAGCAAGACCTTAACTTTGAGGATACTACAGTAGGATTTGAGCACAGGTGGATGCTGTACCTGGTGGCGAGGGGGTGACAATGAGAAGTGGGGCAAGTGCTTGCCCCGAAGGGTGGTCAGGCACTGAACAGGCTCCCCAGAGCAGTGGTCATGGCCCCAAGCCTCCCAGAGCTCAAGAAGTGTTTGGACAATGCTGTCAGGCACAGGGTGTGATTCCCAAGCACATGGGCAGGGCCAGGAGCTGGACTTCGATGATCTTTGTGGGTCCCTTCTAATTAAGCCTCCAGGATCCTGCACCTTTTCAACCAGTGCCAAGTGACTGCATGGGACCTGGCAGCCTGTGTGTCCCGATGGCAATTCACACACAGACAGTGAGTCCCCATGGCTGGTCATCCTGCCACCAAAAGCTCCTGAAAAGGTTTGCATGAATGAGCTGATCTAGCTTTGTTTCTGCTCCCATGGTTTGCCCTTTACCCTTTGGCCTTTGCCCAGCTCCGTGGCTGCAAGAGCGAGGGTCTGGCCACAGATGACTGCACAGCTGGCCAGATGTTTATTGTGCATGGCACAATGAGCCGTGGTGGGGGCCCATAGCTCCCGCTGCTCCTCAGCCCCAGCCACTGCCATGCTTGGTAAAACACCAAACCCAGCATTTTTCTCCTGCTGCAAGGAAGGCTCCGGTGCAGTCTGGTGTGTGGGCTGTATGCAATGCTTCCTGGTGCCACAGGAAAGGGATGCTGTTCCCCATGTACTTGGAGCTGCGCCCTGTTTCCACCCTGTTTTTCTTCCGTTGTACCTGTGCAGCAAACCCAAGCCCTGCCAGCCTCCTGCCAGCCTGGCTTTCCTCCTTGGTGAGAGCCCTTGGTGCCAGGGGGGACCCAGCCTGCAGCCAGCCAGGGCTCTGGCCAGCGCTGAGGAGCTGCGTGTGGCCCGTGCCAGCCAGCTGGCCCACTGGAAGGCAGATGACAGGTTGGCAAAGGCCCCCAATTTCCTTCTCTTCTCTCATGAGTACGTCAGGAAGGAACAGCTGCCTCTCTTGTTCAGTGCGTACCCACCTGGGACTCTGCCCTGTGCAGGTGATTGGTCTGGCCAGGTTCAAAAGCAATGTGACCAAGAGCACTAAGGGATTTGAATACATGCTAGCAAGAATGCTAGCAAGAATACCTTTCACTGCACGTAGGTAAGGTCAGATCAGCTGACCTTCACGCTGAGGATATGCACGGGGCTTTTTGTGTAGCTGTGTGTCCAACAGCATCTCAATGTCAGTGCCAACCCAGGCTACATGTGCAGGTGTGGGTACATGTGTCTGCCTGCTTGGGCACCACATGCGCACCTGCCTGTGGCTGGCCACCACCACTGGCCACGGGCTCTGGGCTGGGTACCAGAGTAGTAGGAAAAGTTGAGAGAGGGAGCATGACAGGAGGAGCTATTTGTTCAATCAATGATTTACCAGATGTGTACACTGTACTAAAGACTTGTAAACATACTTTAATGGCCAGCTGTAAATCCAGGCAGTAGCAGTGCCAGCTTCATCTCCATCAGATGTGTCTTAAGAACAGCAGAGGAAGGGCTCTGAATCACTTTGTTATAGGCTCTGTCAGCTCTGCAATTATGCATGTAAATCAAAGAACCAGTGTCCTCAGGTCAAAATTATTTGAGTGTCAGGAAAGGTTTTATGACCAGCAGCTTCTCCTTTGCTGGGTTCCCTGCAGTTCCTTGTCTTCCACAGACGGCATCTCCAGAACGTTGGGTTTCCGTCCCAGTGCCCCAAGTGCATGGCTGTGTTTTCACTGACTATGCTGGAAGTCTCTTTTGTTAATCACTGAAGCACAGCGTCATTAGTGAGAAGTGCAGAGTGTACACAAAGAGGAACTTGCCAAATTACTAATAAGCAGAAACTCCATCCATTTTAATGAGACAGGGTTAAGAAAATAGCAACCTAGAATATACACAATGGAGCCTTTCCAATCTGCTTATTTACTCCTGTTAGAAAGTAGTTCTGAACTCCATCTCTGGTCCTGCTTGCAGATTATCACATGGTTTCCAAACCACAGGCATCTTATGTTCTTGCAAATCATTTAGCAGGAGAAGGATAAATAAGTAAGTGGACAGATGGCTCAAAAATTTTTAGAGGGAAGAGGGCAGATAGGATTGCTGCAGAGCAAGAAGCATGAGGAGATGTTTCCTCATGGTGGGCTAGTCTCCTACTCCCTTCCTTTGGGGTCCTCACAAAAGCAGCCGAGGGTCCCCATGTCCTCAGGCAGCATGGGGCCACCCTTGGGCCAAGACTCCCATCATGCCAGCCCAGCAGTGTGATTTATAGCTCTCCAGTGACTTGCAGCACTTCCCCAGCTTAGTCTGGCAACCCAGAAGGGGTTGGCACCCACACCAACGTGCCCGCACACCTGTGCTCCCCAGCCACATTTTTCTTTTGTTGGGTAAGGAATGACTTGCAGTGCCTTTCACGTGTGCAGCTTGGCTGCTGCTCTTTTATTGAATGCCGGCGCTTGCTGTATGTTATTCAGGCAAACTTTATATATGCCACAGACCCTCTCAGCAGCCTGCACCTGGTCCAGGGCAAAGCTGAGCCTTGTGGAGAAGAATGTGCTGTAATGCAGCAAGTTATTACAGGATAAATATTTATAAGCCCTGTAAACATTTGCCATCGGTTCCCTCCTGGGACTAGGGGCAGACGGTCAAGAGTTTCAGCAGTGCTGAAGGCATTAGCTCTTGTAGTCCTTTATATGTTAGCTAGTAAATCTGTTGTTGATCGTGTATAGTTATAGCATTTATTGGTGCTAATTTCACACAAACAGGAGACATTGGCTGGAATTGTTGCATGCCTTGATCCTGGCCCTGCTGCCGGCCAGCTTTTGGCGAAGTTGTCTCCTGCAGCCCCGGGGCACTGGGCACCTGGCTGAGGCATCAGAGCGGGTCCCCACAGCTGCAAAACCTCCCTGTGCAGATTCCCTTATCATGGGGCAAGGGAGTGTTCCTGGCTGCATCACTGTTACTGGAGTCTTGGAGCAATCTGCTGAGAAAACCAGAAAACAAACATGGCAAAACCAACATCCTCCCTGGAGACTGATCTGGCAGGGGCCATCAGCTCTCAGTGGGCTGAGGGGGGTCTAATCTAAAGGAAATATTCCCTGGGGGTGCTGCAGGGGTGGCATGGTGGGCTCTCCATGTAGGGACATGGCAGGTGGTCTGCCTCTGCTGGGACTGCAGGGACCCATCGCCAGCTTGTCTCATCTCCCCCATCACTGCTGCCTCTGCTGGGGCTGAGACGGGGCTAATGCAGTGGTGGGAAACTGGAGGAGAAATGCATGCCAGGGCAGGCAAGGCCGTGACTCCTCCATGCCCTCAAGTGCAGGAGTAAAACAATGAGCCCTGGGCAATAGCACTTGTTGCATGGGAGTATTTGGGGGCTCCACTTTGCTGCTCATGCACGAAAGCCAGTCATTTGGCAAAAATCAGCTCAGTTAGCAGGCTTTGTTCATAAAGAGCCAGGGCCTGAATGGAGTCAGGGCTAATATATTCTATTATCCCATGCCTGCCTGTTTCCCCAGGGCAGCATGCAGGGAAAGGCGCATTCCAGCACCAGGTGGCCAGGGCAGAGTGTGCCCAGTGTGGGCAGGGAGGATGGGGCAGGCGGGAGAACACCGCTGCCAGCAGCATGGGGACATGTCACCTGCCACCCACCTTGTCATCACTGAGCACCCACCGCAGGTGAACATGGAGCAGAGTGGGATGCCGAGCTGCAGATGAGGGCAGAGCGCCTGGTCCTGCAGGCTGCCGGGATGAACAATGGAGCCAAGAATAGGCACGGTTAATTGGACTGGGCTTTTCACAGGGCAGGAGAGGTCTCGGGACAGCCAGAATGATATGTGGTACAAAGCGTCTCACTATTCAGTATGAAAATGTTAGCCCCTGTGGGAAAGGCAGCAATAAATGGCTATGACATTAGAGACACGGCAGAGATTTAAGAAGCAGTGGGCTACATAATTATGAAGGGAAATGGCTGTGCAGGCTTCACTCAGAAAAGTTCATGCCCAGTCTGGAAGAGGTTTGTTGGAAGAGCAGCCTTTCTTGGGCAGCTGCTTTCTAAGAGGCCTTATATCGTGTATTAAGCAATTTAGTGGCCTAGACCAGAGCTGCTGGCATTTTCATTTGGCTTGGTTTTTTTCCTCCTTCTCCCTAGTTTCTTATATTTTTAAAATAAAAAATGGTTTGCCAGCAATTGTATTTGGTGGTCAATTGTATTTCAGTTTACAATTTACTCTTGGATTCCCATTCAGGCGCTGTTGTCATGAATGTGGATATCAGCCACAGAGGAGAGAAGGGAGCCAGCAAAGACCGTCCCTGGGCCAAGTTGAGGAACTGTCCAGGCCATGCATGTGGTCAGATTTAGCAGCCAAGGCATGCTGAACTGTAGCTTTTCTGCTTGGATCAAGAGCCATGAACCGTGGCAGGCTCAGCAGCTACTGTTCAGCGTGTCAGGGCTGCAGCAAAACCCGCTAATCAGTGTGGGATGCTCCAGGGCACATATCCCTGGAGTGACCACGACAGGACCTTTACCTGCTGCCATGTGGTATTTGCTGACCTGCAGATAACCGGAACCCTGACTGTAGTTTTATTGCGATGTTACTGCTGTTGTCTTTGGAGAGCTGTCCAACTTTTGGACAAGAGTTTCCCAAGTCCCCACCTTGCCTGCCTACGTATGATATTCCTATCGCATGCCTCAGCCTGGAACAGAAGGGTCATAGCACTGCCGAAGTCAAACACACCCATTGCTGCTCTGCAAATAGAGAGGCTCTGGGACTTTCCTATGATCTTGCCATGGAAAATGGAGAGGCAGTGGCACAGTTTGGTTCCCAACCAGAGACTTGTGCCCATGGATGTAACACCTGAGCGCAAATAAAAATGCTTGAATAAATCTTGATTGAGCAGATCAGTGCCCTGTTCCACTTTACACCTATTTCCTGGGACACAGCACTATTTTCTAAAATTTCAGTCTGTCTAAACTGGTTTTGGTAAAAGCAAATTCTATACTGTCAGAATTTTTCAAGGAATGAGAAGTCCATTTTGCAGCTGTTTCTTGGTAAAAAAGTGATCAGTGCTTTGCCACCATTTCCTGAGCCCAAGTAGCAGGAGAGGGCCTGCTCCATCCAACTGCCTCTTTCATTCTGTGGGTCCCTTGTTTACCGCTAAATTCTTCACTTCATTAGTGGTGCTAACTGGCTGCTCTCTTCTGCTGGCCCTCAGGTGAAAGTAGCTCTTTCAGGCTTCCAGGCTGCAGAGCCTCTTCCATTTACCTCTCAATGAGGCGTAGTTCCTGTTTTAAATAGTACAAGTTGTTTGCGCCAAAGGCAGCAGCAGTAAGGGGAGCTTCGGAGGATTCCAGAGGAGGGAGCTCAGGAGAGCTCCCTGGGACAGGGACCAGTGGGCACACAGGGGGCAGAGCCGCTCAATGGCCAGAGCTTGAGCGCAAGGACTGAGCCAGCTTCTCCTGCCTGGCTTGCACCAAGGGGCACCCTGCTCTGCCCCGCAGCGGCCGCGGGACCGCATGCCTGTGCTGGCACCTGAGTAGCCTCACAGCCCCCGTCCTCCGCGTACCCAGCTCCTGGCTTCGGAGGGCAGCGAGTCTTTGGAAGCCCTGAGGAGCACAGCCAAGGTAAGGGTGGCGAGGGGCTGGTGCTGCTGTGGAGGAACAGGGAATGCAGCTCCTGCTCCTCCGGCACATCTGGAGCCGGGTACCCAGATGCGATACCACTTTACAGAACAGACCCCCCTTCTCTCTCCTGTTTTTTGTTTCGTTTGGTTTTGTTGTTGTTTTTCTTTTTTTTTTTCTTTTCACTTTCTTTCCAATACCATAGTTTCTGTTAGAATTTGTCAACTGGGAAATGAATTCTGCACGGTCCAGTCCAGGTTCACAGAAATATCTGCAACCTTGGAACAGCCGCTGAGGAGCGCCGGGACCTCCCAGAGCCGCTCCGGCTTCAGAGACTGGGAATGGCTCCGGGGAGTTCGGGCCGCCCATCGGCCCACCGGGGATGCAGGCGAGCGGTGCTACGAGGCGAGCTCATGCGCCCCGGCCCGGGGCGGGGGGGGATGTCTCTCGGTACCTTCGAGCTCCCGCCGGCTGCGCCCCGCCAGGCCGGGCCCCCGGGCCCCCGGGCCCGCTCCCGCTGCAGGTGGCGCCGGGACAGGCCGGGCTGCGGGGCCGTCGGGGCCGCCCTGGGCGGGTTCATG
>VXAZ01004311.1:569696-742150 GCA_013399875.1 Gymnorhina tibicen | reverse complement strand
CGGCCGCCGGCAGCGGGCGCCCAGCGGGGAGCGGCGTGCGGTGCTGTCGGGGCCGCCGTCGGCGAGTCGCGGCGATGGGCAGCGTGGGGGGGCCCGGCGGGGCCGCCCTGCGGGCGCTGGTGTCGGTGGCCGCCGGGCTGCTGGCCTGTGGCGTGGCCAGCGAGTATGACTATGTCAGCTACCAGTCAGACCTGGGCCCTTACCCTGGCGGGCGCTTCTACGCCAAACCTCACCAGTGTGTGGCCATCCCTGCCGACCTGCGGCTTTGCCACAGCGTGGGCTACGACAAGATGGTGCTGCCCAACCTGCTGGACCACGAGACCATGGCCGAGGTGAAGCACCAGGCGAGCAGCTGGGTGCCACTGCTCAACAAGAATTGCCATATGGGCACCCAGGTCTTCCTCTGCTCCCTCTTTGCCCCCGTCTGCCTGGACCGGCCGGTCTACCCCTGCCGCTGGCTCTGCGAGGCCGTGCGTGACTCCTGTGAGCCTGTCATGCAGTTCTTTGGCTTCTTCTGGCCAGAGATGCTCAAGTGTGACCAGTTTCCCCAGGATGACGTCTGCATTGCTATGACAGCTCCCAATGCCACCGAGGTCTCCAGGCCCAAAGGTAAGGCATGGCTCGTGCAGCAGCCTTGCTCCTGGCACTCCTCTCTGAGCTGACAGGGCAAGTGTTAGCTCAGGAGGGGCCACATGGGACTGAAGGGGCTCTTGTGGCAGGAGGAGGCCCATCTGAACGCTTCTTGGCAGCAGCCCTCCTCTGGTCTCTGAGCACTCTGTGCTCTCCTGTCCCAGGGAAGGTGGGATGCCCTGCCAGCTCCTCATCCCTGTCCTGGAGCCTTGGGACAGGCTGTTTGGGGCATGGTGGGGTTGTGCCTGTTCTGATCCCTGCACAGGCACTGGGGCTGGGCTCCAGCCCTGATGGACCAGGGTGTGACCCTCCGTCCTCAGATACTGCACTGCCCTGGTTCTGCTCCCGAGCCTGACTCCTGCAGGGCTGCTCTGGGCAGCAGGGGGATGTGTGGTCTCCATGGCAGAAAGTGCTGGCTGACTGGAGTCAACAGTGACAGTAGTCCTGGCAGGATCCCCCACGGCCAGTGCAGTTCTAGGGCAAGAGGCTGGACAGCTGGTGGCTGGGCATGCACTGGAGATCCAACCCTGCCCTCGGGTGGGCTGTGGGCTGGAGAGGGAGCAAGAGACCTGTCCAGAAACAATTGGGAAAAGTGAACGTGGTTCGTGTTTGTTTCCATTGCATGCCGCACGTTTCTGTGGTGCCAGACCGGCTTGTTCAAGTTGCAGTGAGTCTGGCTTGTTGCTGGAAACTTGAAAATAAATAAATATCCTGGTGTCACTTCGGCGTTTGCTGTTGGAGCACTGTGAAAGGCTGGCAGGAGGGATGTTTGTAGAGGGAGATGGCAGAGGGCTCTAAGAGAGTGCAGTGCTTTTTGGCGAGCAGAGCCTCATTGAAAGGAATTGTTATTCCTGATTCCACGGGGGTATAAGTGCCGGCACTCAGGATGAGCTCAGGGATGGGCAAGGAGGGGGGCTGAGTGGTTTCCGTGGCTTCTCTGCTGTGTCAGAGCTCGTCTGGAGGGTCATCTGCCCTTTGCGGTTACCTGTACAGACAAAGGCTGTATGTGGTGCTCAACTGGGAGAACGAACCCAGCCGGTGGGGACTGTGCAATGTCATCCTGCCCATCTTGAAAGGACTCGTACTTCAGGGAGCCCTTCTGATACTGGACAGGAACGGAGCGCATCCCGCAGCAGAGGGGTGACACCCTGAGGTGTCTCTAGGAGCTGTGTGGGGGCATGCAGAGGGCACTGAGAGCAGTGGCATAGTGGCTGGGGGATGGCAGGCACAGGGGGACACTCAAGCTCAGTACCCAGAGGAGCTGTACACAGGAGTCCATGTCACATCTTGGCAATGACATCCAGAGGCAGGTGGAATGTGAAGCTCGTGCCAGTGCCAGGGGAGTGGGAGACTGAGCTCTGGCTGATCTCATTGCCGGGGACCCACCCTCTCCCCACAGTGATGGCAGCACAGCCATACTGGCTTCCTTGTCATGGCTTGCCCTTTCTGATGTGATTGCTGGAGAAACGTTGTTTTCCAGGAATGCTCTAAATTAATATGTCCTATGTGAACCTGGACCCTTGGTCGAGACTGCAGCCATGTCCTGTGTTGCAGGTACAAAGGTTGCTTTTATTTCCCCCGGGACTTGCAGCCAAGCATGCTACTGGGGCAGCTGGGTCTGAGCTGCCCCTTACAGGGTCTGAAATAGTCTGAGCTGTGTGCAGGTTATGCCTTTTGCAGACATTAATGAGCCAAGACCTGGGAACAGTCTTCTAAATGAGCAGCATCTGCCAGGTTTTCTGTTGTGTAGTTTTAAAGACTTTCTCTTCACCTTTCAGACCTGTCTTGAAGGCAGCACTGGGGTGGGACGCTACTGCTTTCTTTTGGTGCCTCAAACAGTTTAGAGTGAAAAAAGCAAACTCCAAGTTAATTGCAACCACTGCTGTGATGTGAACCAGCACCGCCGGATCTCCTGCATGCCACAGAGGATCTGCTGATGGCCCACAAGGCACCCGTTGCTTCAGCTCTGGTACTGCCACCTCCTGCAGATGCGGAGTTATTCTGGGTGACCTGCAGCTCAGTCCTCGTCCCTGTGCTGGCTGGGTACTTTCCTCCGCCTGGGTTCTGCTGTGTGCACCCTGTCCATGGTTTGTCTGCGTTTTCTGTCAGCACCAACTCCTGGAGCCCCTTTGCTTTTGGGCACAGGGGTGTTTCCTGTTGATTCAAAGAGGGTCAGAACCAAGCAGTGTCCCCCCTTTTCTCTTGGTACTAATAAGAACAAACCCTTTCAGTATTTTTCCCCATTAACACCTTGAAATTGGAATTTGTTTCTGCCTCTCAAAGAGCTGACCTGCTGAATTCCTTTCTCCTTAAGCACAGGCGGTAAAGCCTGCAGGCCCACAGGATGCATCAGGGGAGTTGCAGATTAATACAGCATTACACATTCCTTCTCTTGCCCCTGGAGTAAGCTGGCTCTACAGCCAGGCATTGGAAAATGGTCAGCAGGGAACAAGTGAGCTGGAGGCAGGCTGAGGTTGTGCTTGGAGCTGAGCCGTCAGCTGCAGCAGATGGGCCCCAGCCAACCTGCAGCGGGCCCCGAGGGTGGGCTGGAGATGTCTGCTGTAGTGCCTCAGGAGGGATGGGAGGGCTTGCAGTTTTCAGGTAGCTGTGGCTCCACAGAACAGCGGCTTTCCTGGGGCACAGAGCTGTGCAGGAGCTGGCCGGGCCCCCAATATTTGTGTTCCTGACTGTAGTGTGATGTGGTGACCCAGAGCGGAGGACAATTTTTCTTCCCATTGACAGGGGACAGTGTCTCCTGCAGTCCTGTTGTGCTGTGAAAGGGCTGCAGGAGGCAGGACGGAAGGATGGGTTGATTTAGATTGGATATAAGGAAGAAGTTTTTTGCAGTTAGGGTTGTAAAACACTGGCACAGATTACCTAGAAACGTGGTGGACGCCCTGTCCTTGGAAACATTCATGGTCAGGTTTGGTGGGACTCTTGAGCAACCTGATCGAGTTAGGGCTGGGGGATTGTGCATGAGTGAAGCTGCTGCCTGTGGAAGGGACTACCCAGGGGCTCCCAGGTCCAGCCCACAGGATGGCCGCTGGCTCTGGGCCCTGGTGCAGCAAGGCAGGGGCCCCTGCCACTTTGGGTGTGTTACAGCCTGTTCAGGGGCTGCTGGAGCATAGCTAGAACAAAGCCTGTATTTGCACCAGGGAATAATGAGTATTATTTTCCATTTTTGTTTGCTTTTTTTTTTTTTCCTTTTTTAATTGGCTGCCTGGAAAGCTCATAGAGTGGATGCAGTGGTGGCTTTCATGTTTGTCTGGCTGGTGTAGGCTTGGCCAGCCTCCTCATGTGCACTCCGGCTGCTGAGGCAGATTGAAGTGCTTGGCATGGCAGGTACTCCCCCCTTGTTCCTGACGGTGGTCCCCAGCACAGTGATGAACTCCTGGCTCTGCAGCAGATGGAAGGCTGGGCCTGTGTCACCTTCCTATGAGCACCCTTTCTCCCTTGTCATGAGCTCATTAAATGGGCAGTCTGGAAAGAAATAGTCCGGCTGCTGATTTTAAAAATAAAGTGTTAGGGATGTCATCATATCTCCAAAGGCTGGTTTCTCCCTGTGTCACTCTGAGTTAGATGGTGATAGTGGCAGCTGCATGTTAGGGTTCTGGAAGAAGAGGTTACCCGGATGGTGGGCAGCTCTCAGAGGTACAGAGAGTGGGACTGCGGAGGTGGATGTTGGTGCTGTGAAGGCTGACTTGTGACTTGCACATAGGAGCAAGCGCAAGGCCAGTTGCACTGCATGTGTGATTAATAAAGTCATGGTGCATGTCCCCAGGAATTAGCATTTGGCACAGAAATTTGGGGGTGGCTACAGGGGAAGAACAAGCCACAGAAAACAAATGTCTCGCCTGAATCCCCATGGGGCATCTGTGGCTGAGGAGACATGACACTATGGTCGTGGCTGTGCCTCCCTCGCCAGCTGTGCTGGCTCTGCACTCCTCTTTCTGGGACAGCTCTCTGCCTTTTCGGTCCAGCAATGCTGTGGGTTTGTTGGCCTGGCTGAGGGCTGGAAGGCCGTGAGTGCTCAGTTTACATGCAGGGTCTGGCAGATGTTTTGCTGCAGTGTTGTCCCTGAGAATAACTCCCTTGTGTGGGAAGAGCCTTCCGTCTTGCTGGACCAGGAACAAGCAGCATCTCCCAGCTCAATAAATTCATCTGCCAGTAGCTCAAGTCTACGTCTGTGCTGCTGGGTGGTCTCTGCTGCAGATGGGAACCTGGAAACAGATTCTTATTCTTTGGGTGAAGTGAGCTTTCCTCCCAGGACAGATCCCAGTGAAATCTCCTGGGCTGGCATTTCCTGAGAGGCTGATGTCGGCCACTGCCAGTGGCTGGCAAGCAGAGATGGCTCTGCTCTGCTGGAGCCATGAGGCTGCCCTGGGCTCAAAAGAGAGGATGACCACTCTTGGTGGTGGCGGCATCCACAAGAGCTGTGCGGGTCCGTCCCCATCCGGTGCTGCTCTGGGGCAGGGCAGGAGGGAGGGTGGCGAGGGACTTTCTGAGCACTGCCTGGGCAGTCTGTGGGATGGTCCCTAGTACCAAGGGGAACACTGCACTGAACTGGGCTGTCGCAGTCCTGAACCCCCTTGCCTGGCACCAGGGTAGCCCCTTGGCACTTGAGCCATCTCTGGGCAGCATCCTCCTGCTGTGCCAGGCTTTGGGCATTGTGTGCCTGCCTTGGCATGACACAGGGAGGGAATGTCAGCAGGCTATGGGCCGTTCCCCTTGGCAAGCAGCTCCCCTCAGCTGATTGCCTGGCCCTGAAAACTCTCTTTGCCAGTGCTGTCCTTTTGCTCTTAGCAGCTGCCTACCCCTGCCTGTGCCTGGCCTTCGGGCCACTGACAGTGTTGAAGTGGGGCTGGCAGAAGGCTGCCTATGGCCAGTGCTGCCATGTAAGCTGGCGGTTGGTTCCTTACACGCAGTAGGGTGTTGTCCCACAGGACTGGGAGCCGGGAGCCCGTGGGAGGGTGCATGGGCATGTGTCCCCCTCGAGGGTGGCAGTCTGACAGCATAGACAGTCTGGCTCTGCGGTACTTCTTGTGCTGGCTTCTCGCCACCTCTCAATTGTCTTCACTTCTTTCCTCTTGCCAGGAACGACTGTGTGTCCCCCTTGTGACAACGAGATGAAGTCAGAGGCCATTGTGGAGCACCTGTGTGCCAGCGAGTTTGGTAAGAAGGAGCACTCTAGGCACGGGGAGGCTTCCCAAGTGGACACGGGGCAGCATGGCTCCTGTGTGGGCTAGGCTGGGACAGCCACGTCTCCCTGCCCGTGGCGCTGCTGGTGCGGCCTGCGATCTGTCCCCAAGGCCAGGCACGCGTGCCTTTAGATGTCAGTGTGGGTATGTGGAGGTGGGCGTTGGGAGGGGACTGGACTGGACTGGATGGGTCTGGGATGTGTCCAGCTCCCACAGCTGAGTGCACCCAGGCACAGGGATGGCAGGTTCTGGTGGCAGTGCCCACACTCTGCATGGCCCTGGCGGCAGTGCAGAGCATCTCTCCTGCCCCTCCTGGCAAAATGTGCGGGACAAGGCCCCTGAGTGTGGGGTCACCGGCCAAAGCAGTGATGCTGCTGTCAGTCACAGCTGCTGGCAGAGACCCAGAGCTGGGCACGTTGGGCTGGGGATGGGGCAAAGGTTGTAGTGTCAGTTCTTTAGTGATCTTCGGGAGGGGAGAGGTTTGTAACTCAGCCCTGGTGTTCCCAAGCTCTTGTGTGCGTGTGGAAATGATGCATAGCACGGACCATTATTCTGCTTCCAAGCATGAAGAAGCAAACCAGCCTCCTTCTTCCCCAGATCGCTTAAATGCTGTGTTTCTTCTGAGTGAAGTGATGCTGCTCTTGTCAATCTAGGTGTAAAAACCCAACGCCAGTCCTTATCTAGCTAGGGCCAAGCAGTGAGTTAAAAAATGCAAAGCTACTTGAAAGCTGTGTCCTAAATATGAGTGAGTGAGTCAGACAATCAGTGGTAAACTGAACTTAATTTAAAAGAAAGATTATCACAAGGAAATATATTGGCTTTCTCAGATCAAACCCAGAATTAACTGGTTTTGACATCCTTGCTGGTGTATGTAACTTTCCCGGAAGATTATTAAAGGCATATTGAACAAGGTGTGCATTCCTGGGGGATTAGCACTTGAACGTGCCCTGTACCGGAGCGAGCTTATGCAAACCCAAACCTGCTCTGCATGCTGGTGTGTTACCCTTTCTGCTGGAAATGAATTCTCAACTCTCCTGCAGATTTGGTATGCCAGAAGTCCTAAGTTCAGCGCAGGCTTTTTCTTACAGGGAAAAGCATCAACAGGAACACCCATGTAATAGTTTCCCAGGAATGTGCATACTTCTGGCTTGGCTGGGGAGTGGAAGCAGACATTCAGTGCATGGCTGGCTGGGAAGTGGGAGGTGCTGAGCGCTCAGAGCTGGGGTGCTTAGAGCTCTGTTCTGGGTGGGCATGTGATGGGAGCTGAATCAGAGCTGCCCCTGCCCCACTGCACGCACAGGGAGAGACTGCAGGGAGTTTCCCAGCTCGTGGGGAGGGAGAAACGGCCTCTGGGATCACACCTGGTTTGGATAGGAGCTGCCTGCCTGGGCTTGCGGTGATGCAGAGACATTGGCCCAGTCCAGGAGCTGTAGCTTGGGGACCTCCATCCCAGAGAAGGAGCGAGGGGCACTGGCTGGTGGATCTGGTGCTGTTGGGTCACTGCAATACCTGTCCCCTTGCCAGAGGTGTGCAAGGAGTGAGCCAAGGTGGTGTCCTGCTGGTAAGCAAGTGCTGGGAAGGGAAATACAAACTTAACTGCATGGTTGTCATCAACTTCTGGTGGTCAGTATCCTCCCGTGCTCTGGGACAGTTATACAACGGGGAGCAGAGGCCAAACCAGAAGAATTGCCTGCCTCGGCAGAGCAGCTTGGGACAGTGACTTGCCCACAGTGTAAGTTGTTACTGGGAGAGATGGTGGTGACAGTGTCCAAAGGATGGAAATATTTCTTGGCAGATGTGGCCTGCCTGTAGCCAGCTGGAGAGCAGGAGCATGGGATAGGATGCAATGCAGGTCCTACCTGTGCCCTGTGAGGGAAGGCAATGTGGGAGTGAGAAGGTCGTCTCAGCAGAGGGAGTGGCTAGTGGAGGAGGCATTGGCTTCAGGAAGTTTTCCCAAACCACAGTGCATGGCCCTTGGATCTTTGTTCAGTCTTGGGGGGTTACCGTCATGGGATGATTTCTCAAGGAAAGCTGTTTATCTGGCACTATTATAAACTCCCAGACCTTCAGACTGAGGTTTCTCATGCGCGTCCACCAAGGTAAACACTGGAAGCTGACAGGTTACAGATCCTCATCAAAGCCAGACATGTACAATAAATGTTTAAACTAACATGTGCTGCATGGGGCAGCTGTTGGTAGGTCTTGCACTGAT
The DNA here is from genome assembly GCA_013399875.1 of Gymnorhina tibicen. Classification (NCBI taxonomy): domain Eukaryota; kingdom Metazoa; phylum Chordata; class Aves; order Passeriformes; family Artamidae; genus Gymnorhina; species Gymnorhina tibicen. Next base: position 734,110 of record VXAZ01004311.1, on the reverse strand, counting down.
TCCTGCTGTGTCGTTACTGCAGGTTTCTCTTACATCCCAGCAGCTTATCACAGACAAGAGGTGAGGAGCACTCTGCCCACCGTGGATGTGTGGCTGTGCCAGTGTAGGAGGTGGCTGTGTAGCAGCCCTGGTGTTGGTCTAGAGTACAGTGCAGGAAGAGGGCTGCAGTGAGCTGTGAACACAAACTGTAAAGACAAGGCAGGAGAGGATCTTGGACAAGATGCTGGGGGTTGGAGGGGTGCCAGGAGACTGCCAGCCTCATGGCCCAGCAGAACTCTGAGTTTGCCTTTGTTTGAGCAAGGATGAATGTGGGCTCTAGGGTGCTGGTTTGAGGCAGCTTGGCCGCTTCCCTGGGAGTAAGACAACTTTGGGATGGATGTCAGTGAGGGGTGCCAGAACCCTGGCCTGAGCACAGAGCAGCACGGGGGCTGGATCAGGTACGTGGGGGTAACTGCGGTATAGATTTTAGTGTAGTGCTGGTGTGCTGGGACAGCGACGGATGCAAGAGGAAGCATGAGATCGGTCTCCAGTGCCCCCACAGCCACCTCCCCCAGCTGCCCTGGGCTGCAGCCAGCGCTTGTTTCTTACTCCAAGAGTTCATTCCACGCTCTGTTTCTCTTAGTGATTTTATTTATTGTTTCTGCCCTTTCTCTGGGGTCTGAGGGGATCCTGCTGAACGGGCTCTGTGGCACTAGGGACTGCAGAACAATCAATACATGCTGTTTATTTTTTCTCTGTGACTGACAGGTCCTTGCCTGCAGCCTTCTCCTGTTACAGCCCTAATGTGTCTTCTGGCAGGTTTCTTCCTTCTCAGCGATTTCTAAAGGAAGGAAAAATGAAGCTGAAGGAACAGTGGAGCTTTCCCTTCTCTCACATTCCCTTTCCTGCACATGAGGTGCTGGAGTGGGGCCCCTGCCTGTGCAGGCAGGAGAACAACAGAGACAGCGTCCTGGTCCCAGGCTGTCCTGCGCTGAAAAAAAGGGGTGGAGGTGCCGTGGGGAACAGGAATGGTGCGTGCTAGTGGGTTGTGAACAGAGCACAGGGTCTCCTGCTCTCAGCTGGTACAGTACAGTGCCGTCCTTGGAGGAGGTTGTGCTGGAACATGTGTGTGTCCCATGAAAGTAAATGGTAAGAAGGGCTTGTGGGTGGCATGTTGATCCTGCAGCCCTCTTGGGCCACTGTGGCATGCAGAGTGGCGGGGGCCAGTACTGCTGCCAGTGCCACAGCTGATGCTGAAGCAGCCTGTGGTCGCGGTGCAGCTGCTGGACTGGAAAGGTGGCACATGCTCCTGCTGTGGATAACTCTCCTGGAGTCAGCTCCTGCCTGGCAGCCACAGCCGAAGATTTAGTCTGTCTGAGCAAGCATGTCCTGGGATCTCAAAGGCGTTTCTGGCCCTTCTCCCACTCGGTGCTGAGACAGATTTGGTGCTGCATGAGGGGAGTGGAAAGGCCAAGGTTCCCAGTGAGGACGCCTGTTTGCTTTGGCAGCTCAGCTGGGTCCTGGAGCCAAGACTCAAAGCATCCCACTTGAGCCTTTTGCCTGCTGCAGGGGCATTCCCAGGGCTGGGGAGATGCCAGGCGAGCTGCTGCAGCACCATGGTTGCCCCTGCCAAATGCTGTGTTCTAGGAAAGCGGCTGCCTCCCACTGCGTGGTGGTGAGCTCTCAGAGTGGGATGTGCATCGGAACGAACGTACCCTCAGGCACCACTTTTCTGGTGTGCATGGGACGTGCCAAAGCTGTGTGTCCGGCCTGCCACTGCAGAACACAGCTTTCATACCTGGGAATCTCAGCTGGAATGTGGGTTGGAGCTTAGGGAATGTGGCCCAAGTAAAGTGAACAAGGGGAATTTGGGGAGCCAGGCCATGGCAGAGGAACGAGGGCTGAGCAGAGATCGTCATGCTTGTGTGACTGCTCAGCCTGCAGCACCAAAGGCGGATGAAGTTTGGTGGTCCCTGAGCCAGGCTGTGTTTACCTGGGCAGCACCACAGGCTCTTGCTGGTGACGAGGACGCTGCTGAGAAGAACAGAGCGTGACACAAACTATTTGCACCCCTGGTCAGCCTTCTCCTTCATTTCCCCGTGGCATTATCCCATCTTGGCTCTGTGTGCTGCTCTGCACGAGCAAGGTTTGGATGAGGTTTTGGTTTACATTTGGATTTATGGTTCCCCTGGGCAGCTCCTATGAACCTGCATCGCTGGCTCACAAACTGCTGTGTGCAGGGAAGGGAGCAGCTGCGAGCTCCCACAGCACAGGATTACCAGGCCTTCTTTGTCTTCCATGGTGTATGATACTTGGAGTAGATCAGCACCTCCACCAGCTGGCTGATCCTTTTCTTCCTCTAGCAACAAGGATAAAACTTTGCAGTGATCTCAGCAAAGCAGTTGGCAAACAAGCCATTTTGCAAAAGTCTCTTATTGTGCCATTGAAACGGTGTTTTACCATCCCTCCTGCCCCAGCCACCTGCGTGCTTAGTGCAAGGGCTCCAAGGCAGCACGGATAAAGGAAGTGGGGCTCACATTGAGGGGCGTTGCTGCTACTGCTGCCCAGTTGATGTCATGGAGCTTAGAGCTGCTTGAAAACTACTTACTTCATTTTCCAGATTTGTTGCAAACTGATCTGGTTCAGCATCTTTAGCTCCTTAAAGCTGGAGTCTCTTTAGCTCCTGAATTTGGAAAACAGATGGTATGAAAATTTCACTTAGGTTTCCAGTCCTAGGTTACTTTGTTGTACAGTAACAGTGTAACGTGACAGGGCTCTTGGCAAACCCAGGCAATGTTTTTGGCACAGGGGCAGACAAACACCATTGCTCCTGTTGCCAGGGTAGTGGCTGGGAGCATGAGGGTGATACTGAGTCTCTGCTGCCTGCTCAGGATTGTCATCGTGCTGTCCTGCTGCCGTCTGCATCTGGAACGGTGAGCAGTGCTCCTGTCCAGGAAGCAATATGTGTTCGCTGCTACATGTTCCAGCAGAGCAGGACTTCAAGGAATGATGCTGTGGGACCCATCTCCCTGCCAGAGCCAGAGGTTCTTGTGGGCTGCCTGCAACCACCCTGAGACTGTAATGAGAAGGGACAGCAGCCAACAAATCACCTCTCTGAGCACTAGTTATCTGCAGTTCTGAAGTAAACTCCCAAATGATGAAAATATGTTAGCAATTTTTGGCCATATGTGCTTTTCCCCAAAAACGAGGCAGAGCCAAATGGCACAGAAATGATGTTTTAATGTACAACACATTTTCATCATTTTTCCCATGTATGCAAAATTCCTCTTCATGGTCATGGCAAAAACCCTTTTTTTTGGGGGGGGGGGGGGGAGGGTATTGTAATTAACTCGGGAAAATGCTGAACCCAAAGAGGAGAGTATTTTCCATGGAAGTTGTATCAGACCTACTCCCCTTCTCCCGGGGAAGGTGCAGGCACATGACTGCATGCCAGGGTCTCCACGGCTCTGATGCAGAGACATCCAGTGCTTGGAAACTTGTTTCACAGGCACCTGAGGGCCGGTGTGACGGCAAACAAATTCTTGAGAAGCTAAATTGACCTTTTAAATGATCCTTTCAAGAGTCTCTGCATGCCTCTAGAGCAGGGGACTCATCTAATTTACTCAGCTAACATTTGTGCTTGGCAGCTGAACAAGTCCCCTCGCAAATGGAAAGTACTGGGTGCTTTGCTGGAGGAAGGGGAACAAAGATGTCAGTGTTCTGCCTTGGTGCTCTCCTGGGCATGGGGCAGCTCCACCTCAGGTGCCAGGGTATGAGCGTCATAGTGGGCCAAGTCATGGCTAGGGTGATGCCACGGAGCAGGAGGATTCAGGAGCAGAGTAGAGAGAAGGGGAGTGCAGGAGTAGAGTGGGGCACTGTGTGTCTGCAGTGGGACAGGGCATTGCTGCTGCCCCCTCAGCCTCACTTAGCAGAGGCTTGGTGCTGGTGAAGGCTGCTTAGGAGTTTTGTTTTTCCCCCTCTCCCGTCTTGTTTTGCAGCTCTTAAGATGACCGTAAAGGAAGTGAAGAAGGAGAATGGGGACAAGATGATCATTCCACGGAAGAGGAAGGCACTGAAGCTGGGGCCCATCCGGAAGAAGAACCTGAAGAAGCTGGTGCTGTTCCTAAAAAATGGGGCAGACTGTCCCTGCCATCAGCTGGACAACCTCAGCCACTATTTCCTCATCATGGGCCGCCAGGTGAAGACCCAGTACCTGTTGACAGCCATCTACAAGTGGGACAAGAAGAACAAAGAGTTCAAGAAGTTTATGAAGAAGATGAAATCACCCGACTGCCCGACGTTTCCATCCGTTTTCAAGTGATGTGGTGGGTGGCGGGAGAGCCGCTGTCTGGACCTGGCAGTCGGGTACGGCGGCTCGGTCTCGCTACTCTGCAGCGGGGATGCTGGAGCCAACCCTCCTGCTCCTCCATCCTGCTCCTCAGAGCTCCCTCACTGATCTCAGCCCTCCCACATCCCCGCTGCCGGCGTTTGCCTGATCGCCCAGGCATGCGATGCATATGCACCAAACAGTGGCTGAGATCACACACGATTTATGTCTGCAATGTCTAAAGACCTGTTATTGTACAGATATGTACAACCATTGAAATAGCAGCTGTCAGGTAAAGAGGGCAAGCAGAGGGGCGTGAGGTGACGTTAAGAGCTTGCATGCTTGCAGAAAGGACATGACCTTTCGTGACCATGTCATTCCTGTCTTCATGGCTGCAGGATTGCCCTGAATTCCTGTATGAACCAGAGCTGGCTGATTAGACAAAGATCCCATCCTCATGATCAAAGTTAATAAATGAGTAGTGGAGAACTCATTACAACCTCTGATAAGAATTCCTAATAGCTAATTGCCCTCACTGTAAAAAAACCCCATTATAGTCTTAACCTGCTTAGTTTAAGCCTTAACCCTGGTTCCTTGTGGTGCCTTCATGGGCTGGAGCCCTCCCTCACCAGCATCTCTTGTAATGTCTCACTGAGTGCCTGCCTTGGCATCTGCTGCATCAGATGAGCCCTTTTTGCCCAGTGCTGCGCTGCTCCCAGGTAGCCTTTGAGTCTCCACACTGTGCCCAGCGTGTTGGTGCACTGGGCATGGGGACCAGGGGCAGAGGGGGCTCTCTGCCCACACCGGTGCCTTTGGCCTTGTGCAGGCCCCTGTCCGCAGCAGTGTCCAGCTGCGATCCCCTACCCTCAGCCTGGCGTGGCAGTTCCCATGCACAGCTGGCCTGAGCTGCTGCTGCCCAGACCTGTCATTCCAGTTTAAGCCCGTGCAAAGCTTCAGTTGCTGGCCTGCCCAGGGCTTTGGCTGGGGGGAGCTCATGGCCAGCTCCTCCAGCTTGTGTCACTCCCTCACTTCACCAGTGATGTTTTTATAGCTCCTTTAGGCTGCTGGCACAGTACCAGAGTGCAGAAGGCCAAGGACTTGTCCCTACGGAGCGCCGAAGGGAGTGTATCGTCTCTGTCTTTCCCTCTTTGACCCTTCAGTCTGGGGCTTTGTCTGTTTGATCTATGACAACTTGGCTCTCTAGCATTATATGTCTTTTTTGCCCTAATCGAAATGTCATGTTTGTATGATTTCAAGTAGTTTATGAAAGACAAATAATATCTCACCCAAATGATTACATTTATCGACCAAGCTGAAATTCATTATTCTGTTAATTGGACTAGTTCTCTTTTTCATAGACCCATACCAGTCCGCATTCATTATCCTTCCTCCTTCCATTTAGTATTCTCATCCATCACCAATACTCTTAAGAGAATGAATATCTGAGGTCTGAGATAATCCTGTTGTATCACAGTTAAGTGAAATAACAAATCCTCATTTTTGAGGTTTGAACCAAGCCCACTCAGAACTGGCTAATTAATTATTCCTTAGCTTGGGAGTGGTGCTTATTCCCCACATGGGGACAGAGCCATGAACTTGGTTGTAGAAGAATTCCATGAACAAGCCAAGTACTCTGAGGAATAATGTTTCACAGCTAACAGAGAGGTGGATTTAGGATGTGAACTTTGTAGAGTCCCCCTAGGTTGTCTTAGACCACCATTTGTAGTAGTGTTGTTTCTTTATTGCAAAATTAATCATTGTAGATAATGTGCTTTATTAGTGAAGTAAAGAAATAAATAAACCATGGGCTTTAACGTCACAGATTGATGAGGTGAAATGATGGAGAGGGCTGACAAATCCAGCTGTGTGGGGAATGGAGTCAGGACGTGATGAGCTGGAAGGCTGTGAGTGCCCACAGTGCCCCTAAAAGCCGCGCTGGGCCAGGGCAGGGACCCTCTGTCCCCGCTGCCTCACCTTCCTGAGCGCAGCACAGCAGAGGATCGGCTGTGGCCAAGAGAATGCTGCTGCTAAAACTGCCAAATTAATCCATTAGCTATGATTCCCCTCACACCCCTTTTTATAAAGAGATGCTATTGCCTAACCCACACTGGTGCTTTTGGGGCTGCTGCAGCATGACTGGCTATGGGTGTGCTGGGGGAGCCTGGCCTGGAGGCTGTCAATGATCCCAGGGCATTGCAGCAGGCTGTCCAGGGAAGTGGTGGAGCCACCATCCCTGGAATGCTTCAAGAAATGATAGATATGGTACTTTGGTTTAGTTGACATGGGTGTTCAGCCAAGGGTTGGACTCAATGATCTTGGAGGTCTTTTCCAGCCTTATTGATTCCATGATTGCACGATTGCATGCCCACCCGCATGCAGCAGCTGTAGCAGTTGCAGGGAGAGCAGGTGCCCTTCCTGGGAAGCTCCTGCTGCTTCAGCCAGCCCTGGCTGCAGCTTGCAGGTGGTTTTAATCAAAGTGATTTTTTACCCACCTGTCCGGTGAGGAACTGCTGAGAGCTGAGAACATGCTGCAGCCCCAGCTGGGTCCTGAGTGCAGGGGGAAGTTTAGAGCTTGGGGTAAGCAACAAGTCCTGCAATGCATTTGGCCTGAGACACTGGCTGCAGCAGTGTTGTCACCACGAGATCAGGTAAGGTTAGTGCTGTGGGGCTGCTACTTGGGGTCTCCTTTTCCCAGCTCGGAGCTGGTGCCTGGGGCAGTTCAGGACCTGGGCTGAATCTGGCTCTGCTTTATGGGTCCCTGCATTTCACTGCTGGTTCATCTGTGGTCATTCAACAAAGTGAGAGCATCAGGTCAGTTTGAAGAGACGCAGGAACCCAGGCAATGTGTTTGTTGAAAATTTATAAACTCAGTTCCTTTACTGGCTTCTTGTAACTGGAAACTCCTGAAGTATTTTTTGGTCATGTAAAAAGTGAGACTCACAGTCAAACTGCTGCATGTGGGTGCCTTTGCTGTCTTTACATTTCCCATACTGCTCTCCAACAAGAAAAGTCTACTAAAACCTGAAATGGGTTAAGTGTAAACTATGGAGAAAGCACCCCAGATCCTGGATTGTGCTTGTGTGGAGCCATGTGGAGCTAAGAGATGTTTACTGAAAGGAGAAAGCACAAAAGTCTCCTTAAATCAGGCACCATGTGTCTGCTAGCATTGTGTTCCCAGAACAGAGATGGGTGTTTGTGCAGTTCATGGATACACTTTACATTTTAAAATGTCAGATGCTGATTGTTACAATGAGTTCCAGTTTAAGTTACAAGCACGTGTATAAATGCTCAGTCTAAGACGTACTTTGTCCTGGGAGACAACCTCGATTTTGCCCTGCTGAGGGCTGTGGAGTGTCTGTGGGACAGGGATGTGCCACTTCTGGGACACTCAGGCTTGCTACAGCCTGGGCTTGTCTGAAGTATGACTCTTAAATCCTAAAATAAAATATCATCCTTTTGTGACTCAGTTTATCCTCCCAATAATGTTTATCTTCTTTGCTCCAGCATTCCTTCTGTTGAGTTCTGCCTGTCTGGCCTCCAGTTTGTAGTTCAGTTACAAACTAAATTGTTAAAACTAAAACCAAAGAAAGTTTTCTTTCCTGCTATGCAAAAATTCATCTTCCATCCCTCAGTTAATTTTTACATTACAGTCTGTGTTCTGCTTTGACCGCTGCTGGGAAATGTAAGGCTAGGAAGAACAGTTGAGCAAGCAGGGAGGATTTGTTCTGGAGAAGAGAGGTTGCCAGTCTGGTGTGGAGCTCTGTGAATGCTGTGCAGGATGAGGGGGTGATGCACTGGAGCTGTGCCAGGCTGAAGCTGGCTCATCACCTGCTCACAGGCAGCACTTGGTCTGGGGTCATTAGCCAAACATCTGCCATCTGGAGCTGGGTCCTGCTTTAATCAGCTGTTCCATAAACAGGTAACCCAGGTGTGCAGTGAGAATAGCACAAATAACTGAAAAATAACAGAATAAAAATGGAAATAATAAGCTCCTTCCCTTTGCGGGCAGATGGAGCTGCACTGACTGCGATCACTGCTCTGTGCAGTGCCAGGGAGCAGAGGACAGACCCCTGAGCTCCCTGTGGCTATAGATGGGCCCAGCAGTGAGGGGTTGCTGGCTGAGCATGCAAGGTCTCAGCTGAAATGTTCTCTGAAGCCACAGTGAAACTCTCCTTCCCCTGCCACAGCACCAGAAACCTTGCAGAGAAAACGCTCCACTGTGTTTCAGAGGCTGTTCCTGCTTTCTCACTGCATCATGCTGGATGACCCTTGAAAAGGACACACATACACACGTAATTAAAGCCACCCTCCACCCCAAGGCCAGAGCTGTGTTTGCAAACCACTGTTCCCTGGCGCAGAGGCTCTTTTTTCCATCCCAGCCAAGCTCCGCACGCTGCAGTGGCACCGCCAAGGAGAAAGAGCTTCCTCAGACCCAGTGAGGAAAAACGTCTTCCAGTGTCTTTAGCAAGTGCTTTTAAAATCCCTGTTTTGCAAAGGAACAGACGTTTTTTTATTACTGGTTCTTCCCCAGGAATCCCATCTGAGCCTCTGAGTGTGCAGCCTGTCGGATAAGCTGCTCCCTTTGGGCAGTCTGTAGGTGTCCAAGCCATGCTTGAATGCCTTCCTTGGAAGGGGAGTGGGGCAAGCTGGCGGCTCCTCTGCTCTTGGGAGCTTCTCACTACAGACAGACCCACATGCAGGGTCCAGGAGCTCTCCAGCACGTGGCTTCCCGAAGCAAAGCCGCATCCTGGAGAGCCTTGAGGGAGGGAGTGCGGGTCAACCTGTCAGGGTGGCCATCTGCGCCACGGTGGCCTCACAGCTTGTGGAAAATGAGGGCTTTGTTTCAAGAACTTCCCATCAGAGGCTGAAATCTCCTCTGGGGCGGCAGTCTGCCACGAGAATGTTGCCCACACGGCGCGAGCAGGGTCTGCTGCACCCCTGCCACTGGCAGAGCGTCTGCCAGTGCCCGCCAGCACCAGGGGAGCCCTGACTCTGCCTCCTCCCAGCACATCAGAGTGATGAATCTGTCTCCACTTGCCAGTGTGAGGGCATGGGCATGCTGCAGCACAGCGGGCTCCTCTCACAGCCTGCCAAGATCCCAAGAGCCACGAGCAGTCGGCAAACAGTCCCTCTTTTCTGAAGAAGTGTGCTAGGATGGGGAATTCACTGCTGTCTGAAACATTTTTCCTTTAGAGACAACTAGGAGATATTTGCCAAGCCATTCTGTGGAGAGGAGGAGGGAAGCCAGGACATGGCTGGAAGGAGCCGTACCTGATAGAGTCAGTAGAGCATTCTTTGGGATCCAGCTCTCTGCTCTTGTTCCTGAGGTGCAGGAACGGCTCCATGGGGCTGCCACCAAAACTGTTCTGCTTTTTCTTTAGCTCAGGCTGGGGCCCATTGTGCTCTTGGCAACCTATGCTGTTGGCACTTCACTGCCTCAATCTGACTTTCTCCAAACTCTTGAGTTACTAATGTGGCAGAGAGGCTAATTTATTGGGAGCTGTGGTATTGTATATGAATAAATTATGGCCCCAGAAGGATGGTGGAGTGTATCTCTGCTGTTACTTGGAAAGAAATGAGGAAATCAGGGCATTTGCCTTGGGCAGGCTGACGAGCATGTGTGCAGCCTCTCCTATATGGTGTTCAGAACTACATTAAACCCCAAAAAATAACAAACTGCAGCCCTTTGAGACAAATGTGACCCCTTTAAATCCGTCATCCTCAAGTGGGGGTGAGCACACCCAGCCCAGACAGCCTTCACAGTTACTGTAGAGCAAGAGAAAACATGGATTTAGAGAAGGTTGAGCTATTTGTGGAAGCTCTGAGGTAATTTAACATGTGTGAGGCCGTGTGCCTTCTTGCAGGGCTTGTGGAACAGTGATGGCAGCGTTGGCCTGGCCAAACTAATGGTGCTGGCTGGCATGTTCAAATTTGCATGTTAAGTGGTCTTTAATAAAATGTTAATATCAGGCTAAATTTTTATCAGAGTCCCGCTCCTGGATTAACACTGGCCAAGAGTTGAGGCATGACTATGGGTGACACTACATAAATGATTGAACACTGTCCTGCACAGCTGAATCTATGCAGCCCCAACTGCCTGCTCCAGTGTTTGAAATTTCTTCACCATTTCACAGTCTTTCATTCGTCCTAAATGTTTATTTAATAGTCCTGGAAGACTTTTTAAGCTTCCTGGGTTTAATGTTTGCTAAACACCCTGTCACTTCCGCTTGTATTGATAATTCCAGCCCCTGTGCTCTGCAGGACAGGACAACTCTGGGCTACTGCAGACCTCAAAAGCCAGGGCTGCCCAGGCAGCGTCTGTGGGAGCTGAGGTGGGTGCTTGTCAGCTGGATCATCTCGTCTTTGCATTACCTCAGTCCCTGTGCTCTCCGTGGGCCCTGTATTAGGGCAGTATTAGTTTCACAAATTCATTTTCCTGCACAAAAGCTTTTGGTTACTTTGGGATTAGGGACTGTTTAGAGTTCATTGTTTTCCCGAGCTGCCTTGTTTTGCTGTAATGCTGAGACGCCTGGGCTGCAGGAACCTAATCCCCCTCCTCCTCCAGCAGCCCCGCTCTGTGAAAATCTGTTCTCTGCTTAAGTGCAAATTGTTGATGGGAGATAGCAGCGGGTCTTTCTGCTTCCATTTAACGTGTCAGCAGAGAAAGACATCTGCTTGCAATTACGGGCATGGCCTTGCTGAAGGATTGGCCTGGTAGATTTTATAAGGTAATAGGAAATCTTTATCAATTCATAATTCCTGGTGTCAAAAAAAGGAATATGTTTCATTTAAAACATTCATCTTTTATTTTACAAAATTATAGGATAAAACATGAGACTGATATCAAGGGAAGAATCCACGTGCTCTCTGTGAAGAGTGAGTCCTGGGTTTCCCATGCAAAAGGCTCTGGAGCAGGCGAGGGCCAGTCTGGGGAGCAAGTGGGCTCTGCTGCTGGTCCTTCGCTGCCCTCTGTGACAGGCTCCCACCCTGCCTGCGTGTGCCCAGGGACCGCAGCTTGGGGGCCTGGGGAAGCACTGGGACAGGCTTGTAGTCACAGGAAGGGCTGCCCAGCGGGCTGGAGAAGGCTCCCCCTGCACTCTGCTCCTTCCATCTGGGTGGGAGACTCCTGCCTGGAGCATGGAGAGGGAGATGCTCCCTGCCCCAATCCCTCCATTTGCCCTTGAAGCTGCTCCTGGCAGGACACACTGTCAGCGTGGCTATTCTTGGCTGTGCTCAGCCCCATGTCAGCCCACTGAGAGTCTGCTATAATTTCCTCTGTGATTAAGGGTCTTAGGCCATGTTCAATATCATTAAAGAAACAAGAAAATAATAACAATAATGATCTGTGCTCAGGAATGCTCCCAAGAGGAGGTGGAATCACATTCAGTGCCTTTCAGCTAAGAAAGCTCCTTATGCTTTAGCCTTGGCAGATTCACAAGGACAGCATCCCTGGCTCTGGGAACTTTGTGTGCTCTTTTGTCCATCAGCACCAGTTCCTGTTCCCTGCTGTACACTCCCATGCTTGGATGTGGAACTTCATCTCTGGGGAGAGGTTGAGAAGTGTCAGACTGCAGAGATGGACATTTCCCCAATGAATGGCAGACAGATGCAGATGTCCAGAGAGGCCATGAGGTCCAGGTTCTGGCAGTCTCCTTGCTGATATGGAGATACTCTCCCTTGTCACAAGATCACTAAGGTTTGGCACTGTTCTGCCACCACATCTGGTCTGCTCTGGGGATGGGAAACATATCCTGGACTCCTGGGCTAATGGCAGTGCCCGTACATGTGTGTGTGAAGCATGCACATGCTGCCACCAGCCCCTGACCATTCCCCGGCCCAGGGAAATCCAGAGAAGCAGCATGGGATTCAGACAGACTTGAGAACAAAACAAAGAAATGAGAAGGGTGGAGAAAATTCTGGGCCAATTTCTAAAATGCCATGAATTTCTGGGGGCAGCTTGAGTGGCCAAATCTTTGTTAAGGCAAGGAGAAAACATATGGCCAGGGATGCAGGCCGAGTCCAAGGCCGTGTCCCACAACAGGACAGCAGCTGTTCTGCTGGGGCTCCCGTTGTCTGCGCAGCCCTGGGCCCAGCTGTGTGTGCCAGGGGCTGCTGGGTACCCAGCCTGAGGAAGGATGGATGTGCTTGTTCCTTGCAGAGGAGAAACAGTCTGGTTTAATTTTAAACTCCCAGATGTTTGTTGTGTTACCAGAATTTCTTTTAACTGAAGTAAATTCAAACTATTCATCTTTAAGTTCTCAGACATGAGACATGAGGAGGTTTGTTTCTCTGCAGCTCCCAGCTATGCCCTGGCCTGGTGGGATGTGCTGTGGATGTGCCGTGGCATCCCACTGAGGGCAGACCGCCTGCCCTGGTGTGTCTGCAGGGTCTCTACATTCAGGTGCCCCTGGTGTGGGATGGGCGTCTCATGATGCCCACAGCCATCTCCATTTCGGCAGCATTTGATGGGTGGGCTGGCTCTTCCCTCCGCAGCCCCTCAGTGGAGAAGAGAGAGACAGCCACGCCCCCAGTGCTCCCTCGGTATGCAGCTCCCCACATGGCTGGGGACCAGGCTGCTGGTGGGGACCTGCAGCTTGGAGCTTGGCTTGCAAGTGGGTTCTGGATGTATCTGGAGGGGTTCCCAGACTGCAGGGCCTCCCCATTATCTCTGTCTGACAGCTGCCCTCCAGCAGCACCAGGAGTGGGAGGAGACGCCCTGTGGGATGGCACTGGTGTGTCACTGATAGTCCCCTGTCACCTGCAGCACTGCTCTGGTGGGAATTCACCCGTCGCAGTCATACAGTGGGAAAACATCCCAAGAGCTCTGGACTTTGCATCTTGTTGTAGTTCTGGGGATGCTGCTGGTCACAGAGGCACAGGAGAATCTTCCAGAGCCCCCCATGGTGCTCTGGACTTCCTGTACCCTGGGCTGGCAGCCTCCATCTGAGGTCTGCANTCTGGGGATGCTGCTGGTCACAGAGGCACAGGAGAATCTTCCAGAGCCCCCCATGGTGCTCTGGACTTCCTGTACCCTGGGCTGGCAGCCTCCATCTGAGGCTGGTGATGCACCCAGGGAAGGTACAGGCTGGTGGGCTTGCTAGTCGTCTCCTTGCTAGTCGTCTAATTTGGAGCATTAGACTATGCAGGATTAAGTTTGATTTCTTCCCCTCTCCCCAGTTTTTTAGTAGCTGACAGTTGTTACCAGTGTGAGGTACTAACTTTTTATTTTGAACGCATGAGTTCAGGCTCGTTAATCACTTCCAAATGTCCCCGTCTAAGGGCGATATTGTTTCAGCTTTCAGCCACTAATTTTTTGAAATCTCTGAAATAAGACTCTGCTCTTGAACATGTGCTGGAGAGTTGTTCCTTTCCGCTGTATTTTAAAAATATACATGTGGTTTAATTCAACAAGAGGGCTAGAGGGGATATTTTTCCCCCGGTTTTTCCCCCTCTTTTTCTTTAGAGCTGTATCTGCCAAACCACCCAGCTCTGTGCCAGCAGCAGCCCCTAGATGATCCCAAATGCATCTGGGGGTTAAGAACTGTGTTTCTGGGCAAGCTCAGTGCTGCTGCCCTGCAGTACAGGCTGAGATGTACCCGGGGTCAAGGACAACTGCCACAACTTGGGCCTCATGTACCAGACACAAGGAGAGAAGGGTTGGGCTGCCGGCAGCTCCAGAGCATGGGCCACTGGAGCAACCCTGGAGTCGTGCTCCCTCACTCCCGCAGCAGGGAGGGCTCTGCTTGCTTAGCCAGTCTGCTGGACAAGACAAAGCCCCGCTGTGATGGGGATTCAGGCTGCTGGGCTTGGAAAGTCAGTGAGTGCTGCAAAGCCCTAGGAGAAACGGCAGTGCCTTTCCATGAACACTCACGGCTCCAGCAGACGCTGAAAATCTGTGGATATATCAAAGCAATGGGATATGATTATTCAAGAATGTGAACTGCAGGAAGGAGTCCTGCCAGGCCTAAGCCCTCAAGGAACTCGGTTGTGTCTGGGCTCAGGGATCCCAAGGAAAAATTTATTTCTGTGACTAAACTGGCTTTCATGTGTCCTCCAGTGAGGATGCTCTGTGTCCAGCAGCAGAGTCTGGGGCAGAGACGTGCTGCAGGGGAAGATGTAGAGAGAGATGATGGATGGGTGGACAGATGGATGGACAGACCCTTGACTGGGTAGCTGGTGCCACTCTGGCAGCCTGTCCCTGAGCACGTGTGTGTCTGTCCTGTTGTCACCTTCTCCATTTGTATCACGAAATTCCCAGTGCCTCAGCTGCTGCAGGTATTTGGTGCAGAAAGTCCTTGATTTCCCTGTCTCCTAGAGGAGGAAACTTCAGTGGGAGGGCTACGAAAGTTGAGCAGAGTCACTCAAGGGTTAAAAGGCAAAAGATTAATTCAAAATAGAGAGGATTCAGGATTTAAAATCTTTTTGGGGGGTCTGGGGGTCCTGGTTTGTGTCCTCCAAGCACCTGGATTTAACATATGTGGCTAAGCAGGAGCAGAGATGCTCCCATTTCCCCAAGGTGTTTCGTGGCTCCCAGTAATTCAGTTTAAGGGCTGGGGTGTCAATGGACACTCCAGCAGAGCAGAGAGGAGCTTTGAGCAGAGCTTTATGCGGTTCCTCTCCTGAAGAGCAGTTCCAGGAGCCAGAACACGCATCTTCCCGCTGGCTGCAGCCGGAGGAACAATGAACAAAGGGACCGGGGGGGCTCCGCGTGGGACAGCGCGTCAGGCCCGGAGCTCCCGGGGGGCTGCCAGAGGCGGCAGGGAAGGTTCGGCTCCGGCAGCGCCGGGGAACAGTGCAGCAGCAGCTGGGGCTCCGCGGGGGGAGCGGGGCGATGCCCGAGGGGCCGATGCGGAGGGGCCCTCCCGAGGCGGGGGGCGATGCTCGGAGCAGCGGCGGGCGGCGGGTGCCACCTCACGGTGACCGAGGGGAGCGGGCCGGGAGCGGGGAGGGGCCCCGAGAGCACCGAGAGCTCCTGCGGGAGCACCGCGCTCCCCTCGCCCCGAGGTGCAGCGCTGCGCCGCATCTGCCGCTGCCTCTGCCTCTCTCCCGGCCCGAACTCTCCGTGGCTTCTCAACAGGAGCAAATGGTCACAGAATCCCAGAAGAGTTTGGGTTGAAAGGGACTGTAAAGACCATCCAGCTCCAGCAACCTGCCACGGCCAGGGACACCTGCTGCTAGACCAGGTTGCTCATAATCCCGTCTGGTCTGACCTGGAATACTTCCAGTGATGGGGCATCCTCAGTTGTCCCTCGAGGGTAGAGATGTGCCCTACAGCATATCGAGGGATGTCTGTGGCTGTAATCCCCAGGGATCCTTGAGTGAGGGGAGAGCTTGGCTGACAGTGTTGTTTAGCAGCTGAACTTCTAAATGGCGTGGCAACAGCAACAGTTAGGATTTCAACTGCAATGTCAAGTCACGCAAAGGGTTAATACAAAAATCTCCTCTATATCCCTTCCTTGAAAATGACCTCTGCAGGGCCCTCCCAGAGATACAGCTATCTTGTGTCCATGCTGCAGGAGACAGTACTTATCCTGAGCCTGACAGTTTGCTGCTGTCTCCAGACATTTTCTTGGCAGTTGGTTTTAATTATCGTCACTATGTGGTACCTCACCTGCTCCTGCAGACTTGGCACCACAAGCTACGGAGAGACTGACGGAGTATCACATGGTGTCCCCACTGGGTTGGACAGGAGTTACCGCTCAAGGTGTCAGCATGGGAGGCTCGCTCTCATCAGCTCCTCTGGGCATTGCTTTGACTCGTGCCAGGTCTAGGCTTGGCCCAGGGAATGACAAACACTTGCAGGAAATGCTTTCTTTCCCTCCTGCAGCATTAGAAGTGCACAGGGTTCTGCAGTTCACTCTCGTGGATTTTGGAGCTGCTTGTCCTGGTCAGCTGGGCAAGACTCTGCTTCATACGAAGCAGGGAGAAGGGCTGATGGACACACACAGCTCCTTCCCTCTACCTTGCAGCTCGGCTTCTGCATGGCAGTGAGCAGGAGGCAAAACTGCCCGGGCACCTTTTGCAGGCCTGGAGGCCACTTGTTTCCCAGGTGAGGCTATACGAGACGTGCAGTCCAGAGCTCTGCTTTTCCCCCCCACTCGGATGCTGGAGCAGTTGACGGGGACACGTGAGGAATCACGGCTGTGATCACTGCGGAGATGCGCAAGTGCTGCGTGTGCAGGACGCAGGCACCACTGCCTGTTTGCACCTTTCAAAATGTGTGTTTACACCAACCTGTCAGTTAAAATCAGCCTTTTGACATAAAGCAAAAGCATCCCAAGGAGAGAAGGGAAGAACCCATTCAGTGAATGGGTTGGTTCTATTCCAGAAAAGAAACAAAGCCCCAAGCCACAACCAGTGCACTCAGAAAAGGCTCTTGGTGACAGAATCCAGATCACACTTTTTTTTTGAGGAGAAAACTTACTGAGAGGTTAAAAATACATTACCAGAATGAAACTACTCATCACAGACTCTCAGACTGCTGAGGGTTTCTTTACACTGCTGAGAGCACCCTTCTCTCGTGGAGTCCTACACTGGAAGAAGGACTTTTTTTTTGTGCTGCAGGGTCTGATCAGCTGAGTGTTTCCAAGCTTCATGGGGTCTGCCTCGCTGCATGGATCTGGCATGAGCAGCCCCAATGGCACCCTCTGAGCTCTGTCCCAGGGCTGCTGCTCTGGCTGTCCTCACCAGCAAGTCCTGCCAGTCTTACCTCTGCCTGCAAGAAAAGGGTCATTGGTGTGTGTCTCCAAGCAAATTATTTTTTTCTGGCCACAGAGAGCAGACAGTGAAGCAGCCTTCCCACCCCCATGCCCTGGGGCTGTAGCTGAAAAGGGCTCTGCTGTCCAAGTGAAAGCTGAATGCAAGCTGAGGGAAAACAGATGGTTTCAAGATCAAGCCCATCATATGAACGAGAAGCCAAACTGCTGATGGATGGGGCAGTGTTTAGCTCAGGCGTGGAGCCAAATGCACTGCTGTCCTTCCCAAACTGTAGGTCTGCTGATGACCAAGAACACAGACCCTTGGAAGGGTCCAGAAGGGCCCGGCTCTGAACAGTGAGTTGACCCAGCTGGAGCTTGTGCTGCATCCCAGCATTTCAGCTCTGCTGCAGTATTGTTCCACAGCACATACTTGGGATGTGCATTTACATTGCAGTCCTGGGGCTTACCCATTTGAGGTGGGTTTTAGCTGCCCAGCTATGGCACCATGGCTCTCTGTAGGCTGCTACACTCAGTGGGCCCCCTCCCCAGAAACGCTGCATTATTGACCCATGGTGAGCTCTCGGTAGCAGCCCAATGTCACAAAGTGCCCCGTGTGCACTGGGAAAACACGACCTTTGCTAGATCCTGGGTTGGTGGTGGGGCTGGGATTTGGAATAGCAGCAGAAGTGCCACTCATGCTTGTGCGTGGCTGTCTGATGTGGTGACAGACACTTGGAATAGGCGGCAAGGCTGCAGCAAGGAGCTAGGACTTGTGCTGTCTCAATAGTGTGCTTCACTCCCAGCCTCAGAAAATCTCTTAAGAAGAAATTGGATTTAAAATGGTTCTTCCTGACTCCCCGAAGGCCCAGGAGTGAAGGAGGGCTGAGCAAGGGTCACTCATCACCAGCTCATTAAAGGCAGAAACCCAAAACCCCAGGGAATGCGGGGCTCTGAGGCAGCCTCTGACATGGGTCATTGGCATGGGCTGCTCCACGCTGTGATTTGGCAGTTGGGAATGCACACTGCTCCGCACCCCGAAGCCATGTCCAAATGGGAATGTTTTTGTTATTTTTAGCATTACATACAAAGGGTTCCCTGCTTTCATCCCATAGGATAAAATCCAAGGTGATGTTTACTTTTGGAGACGTAGATGCTTTGTTTCTGTAAGATCTTTGGGTAAAGTTGTGTTGTATTTTCATTTGCATTTTTCATATATAACTTGATATAGAGTTTTGTGTTTGAGAGTGTGCATGGCCTGGGAGAGGAACATCCCTCACCACTGCTCCTGTGGCCTCAACGGGATCACAGCGGGACTGACAGCTCAGTGGACAGCTGGGACGGCAGGGGGAGACTGAGGGATGGCTGATGCAATGGCACCTGCCCTACTGCCCACTCGGGGCAGGAGGGACACTCCAGGGAAGAGCAGAGCATACACTGGCAGTTTTCCATGAGCATCCTCTCCCGACAGTGTCAGCGTCCTGTGCCTGTGGGCTGCCGGGGGAGGCCTTCAGCTGCGAAGCTTCCTCTGAAGAAGGATTTCCCCTTTTCACCAGGAGCATCATCCCCTTGCTCTGCCACATGGTGCAAATGCAGTTTTTGAGAAGGAAGATGGAAGGAGCCACCAGCATCCCTTCTCCCCCATTGCCATTTGCACATCAATGTGTTCTCCCTCATGGGGTGAATTCAGAAAAAAACGCATTTGCACTTGAATACCCAGCTAACATCTGGGCCAGCAGTTGATGTCTCAATCCATCTCCAAGGCTCACTGCTACAAGCACTTAACTTTACCCTTGCCCAGATGTGTTTGTTCTCTGCGCTGTGCAGAAAGGCAAAAATTGCACAGGGTGGAATGTGTTGGAATTGGCACTTTGGAAAATGCACGCTCTGCTGGAATGTGCTAACATCCAGCTCACACATAAGGGCAATTAACTCTATTTATGTTCATGAGCCTGAATCTAAAACTGGCTTCAGAAAGCAGCTCACTCACATCAAAGGGCTTTATAATCATTATGCTAAAGTATTTCTTTAGAAAACATTTTCCGTTTCTTAAACAGTTAGGATATTTATAAAATATGGCATCAATTACTACATATTTCTTTATTCACACTGATTAAACAACCTATAATTATATTTAAGCCTCTTATTTGTATATCATGGCAGCATTAAGAAAAGCTCTGTGATTTGTCTGCGTGTGTTTTTTCCAAATAGCAGAAGGCTGTGGTCTCTCTCCTCCTTTGGAGCATTAATGTGGTGGTGTTGCCCAAACAGCAGCAGCCAGGTGTCTGCTGCCCCAGCCAGCTCCTGGCAAACGGGCGGGCTGAGGCTGGCAATGTATTGTGACAGGTAATACTCGGCTCTCTGTTTCTTGGACTCTGAGTGCAGTGTTTACAGCAGCTTCTCACAGTCATTTACTCACAGGAAAGCATTTTCCTGGATCCCTCTTGCTTGCTGTGAAACAGTCAGTGTTGGAGTAACCAAACCCTCTCTGGCAGTCCGTTGATCGCAAAGCCGGTGTTGCCACGGCCAGGGACACCTGCTACGGCGCAGGACCCTGTGCAGGGACCCTGCGCACTCCCCTGGGGCTGCTTGGCTGGCACCGGTGCAGGGCTGTGGGGAGCAGCTGGGACAGGGCTGGCAGAAGGGCCTGGCTGCTGCAGCATTGCTGCTGCTCTCTTTGAACTTTCTTGTTGGAAGTGTCTGAAAGCAAAGCTCCTGCTTGAATAAGGAGCACTGTGGTTTGTCCACACTCTTTGGTTTGCCCAAACAACGTGCAGGTCTCAGGACAGGGTACTTCTATGCTCAGCCAGGACTTTGAAACTGTGTGCTTGGATGGGGTGTCTGTCGAGGTAAGGCTGGCAGAGATCAGCACACCAGGTGCTATCCCAATGCAAAACACTCCCTCCTTGCTTTAGCTGAGGAGGAATTCCCAGTTTGTCCCAGTACAGTTGCTGGAACACGTGACTGGAGATGACCGAATAACAACCCAGATGGGAACAGACGCACAGCTCCTTTGCCCCCCCGCAGTCAGGAACTGTGTGTTTCGCTCATTCTCCTGCAGGGATGGTGTGTTCCCAGCGGATCAGCCTGGCTCCGTGATTGGCAGTTGGCAGCACAGGGAATGGCAGTCTGGAATTCCCAGATGGCAGTCTGGAATTTGTGCTGTGCTGGCGAGGTACAAGCCATTGTTTCTCTCTTGGCAGAGTGGCTGAGAGGGTCCCAGCACAGCGGGGCCAGGGACTCTCTTGCTCTGTTTATGGCTCTAACGTTTTGCATTGTTTCTGCTGACCTTTGTGCCCCAAACACTTCCCCTCTCTTGTGAAACTAGGGCTTTCTGCTTCAGAAAATCTTCGAGATGGAGAAGTCTGTACAGTGGGAGAACTGAAACAATTTCATTTTTCCCCCCTGTTTTTCTTCAGTGGCCCTTCTGTTCAGTTAGGGATGGAAGTGATACAGATACCTAGCAGGAGCAAACAGATTGGTCCAACTGAGAACTTGAGTCACTTCCAAAATCCCTATACAATATTTCACAAGTCACATCTGATCCTTGAAGCTCCTTGTTTTCTGTGATTACACCTTCTCTGTTATCTGTTGTTGTCCTGTCTTACCTGGGGCTTCTTCTAAGTGCCCTTGCACTGGTCACTTAGCTCCTGCTGCACCTGTGTGGTGCAGGTTGAGATACTTCTGGGAAGGAGAAGGGCATCCTTGGCTTATCCGGGTGGGCACACATGCTTTTCTCCAACAAAGTCCTTCTCCCTGAGGCAGGATACCTTAGCTCCAGCTGGGAACGCAGAGCTCCTGCTCTTTGATAAGCATCTCTCAATACCTGAACTGTTTCCTCCGAGTAAAAAGGATTCAATGGCAAGATACTTGTATCACTTTTGTGCAAATATCAGATTACAGCCTAGAAACCAGATTGTCTGCAATTAGATGACTGAATTAATGGGAAGACAGACAGAATCCTGTACAGTATGAAAGAGGTTCATTGTTTGCCTGCAGATACTGAAATTTCTTCAATTCCCTCTCAGAAAAGCACTGTTGTGTCTTCCAGAGTGGCGCAGAATTTGATCTGCTCTTTCTTTCAGCTTTGGGATGGGGTCCCAAGTTAATTCCCTGCAGATCACCTTGTTTTATGAATAAGAGGAGCTCCTCCTGCAGTACCTATGCTGGGAAAAAACAGCTGTGAATGCTGCTGGAGCTGCACACTGGGAACAGGAGCAATCCCGGGGCTCAGAGATACTTCTCCCAGCCTGGTGGAGTGCTGGTTGGCCAGGAGTAGGTGCTGGGCTGTGGGTGAGCTGCCAGGGGAAGGGGCAGTATGCAGCTGGTACTGCCCCAAAGCAGAATGCCCCAAACCTGCTGGTTTACACTTGACCCTCCAAAATACATTTTTCTCTGTTTAAGTAAGGCATGCAGAGGAGGAGGAATTGTCTAACAGCAGGGAAGCCTATGAGCTGTCAGATGTGGTTTGCCTGTGATTACACCTCAGCTTTTGACTTGGATCCCTTTAGGGGTGGGATATTGGTGCTCACCAGCCTGCCCAGCACGCCGACTCTCAAATCCCTGGGAGCTTTGTGGAGACGGATCACAGAGACTGGAAACTTGGTTTGTCACTTGTGGTGCCTGTGGACAGGGTTCAGTGGTGGGCTCAGCAGTGCTGGGGTAATGCTTGGACTTGCAGGTCTTAAGGGTCTTTTCCAGCCTAAATGCTTCTCTGATTCTATGATTCTGTGATCCTGTTTCTGTGATTCCACGAGTCTATGTCTTGCAAGAACATAGGGCGCACTGTTCCGGGGAGTCATGAAGCCCCAGAGCTAGTGCCAGAGGCTTTTTCTGTTCCCGAAGCTGCTTCTGGGGGGAGGGTGGGGTGAGTCGGTGGCGAAGCCTCCCCGTTCCCCTCTCTGGAGGCTGCGGCTCCGAGGAGGAGCGGGGATTTTCCAGGTTTCCGTCTCCCTTAGGTTGCGGTGCCTCCTGCTGACGGCTGCGGGAGCTCCGCACCCCGGGCGGGCCCCGTTCTGCTGCGGGGCGGCCCCGGGGCACGGGTCTCTGTACCCCCGCAGCCCCCCCGCCCCGCCGGGCTGCGGGATCCCGGGATTTGTCCCCAAAAGCCGCGCGGTGGCGCGTTTGTCCCGGGAACGGCATCGCGGGGGGGGCGGAGCGCTGCTCCCACCGCCGGGCGCCCCGGGGTCCGGGTGAGGGGCTCCCCCAGCCCCGCTCACCTCAGCTCCCTGTCTTTGTCAAACTTCATTATTTTCGTTATTTATAATGCAGATATATTATCTGTATGCATACACAATATATTTATAATATATTTTATTATTTTAATTGCAGCTCTGGAGTGAATCTTGGCAAGATCCATTTGCCCTAAATACTGTATTTTTTAAAGGGTAAGCCTCAACAGCAGCAGCAGTGCTTTGCTTCTCCCCTGCCCAGGTAACAACAGATAACACAATTGGTGCCAGTGAGAAATTGCCGCTGAATTCTGCACCTGTCCCGGTTTCTGGGATTGAGCACAGCTGTCAGAGTTCCCAGTCTGGCCTAATGAGGTCGGTGCCTCTCTGTGGCATAACTAATCTGGACATACGAGCTGCTGCTTTATTCCTTTCACTAATTGCTTGTGGCTGTTAAAGCTTTTCATACTTTAAAAAAGTGAAAGTCAATCCCCAGAAAATTCAGGAACTGATAACAGTCTCTGTGCTGGTGTGAGTGGAGATGAGAAGACTTTTGATTTGTAATTTGTGGTCTAACAAACTAATTAAGAAAGAAAAAAAAATGGAAGATTTGTTGATTTTATTTAACAGAAAATCCAAGCTGGTTAATTTTTGCTACATGGCTTTAAATGCAGAGTGTGGGGTGCCTGAGACCTCCCCAGCCTCCCTAGGGAGAGGGTGAGGAGCTCCCCTAAAAACTATAATTAGGAAGGCAGTGATTTCCCCATGAGTTTTTATTTTTGAAGTGTTTTACATGGCCTGGTCTCGTCCACAGAGCTCCCTCCCTCTCTCCTTCCCTGCCTTCTTCCCTCCCAAATTTCTCTAATGTGGGTCATGCCTCCCTGTTTGCAGGTGGCACAGTACAGAATCTGCATTTTTCTTTTTCAAAGTTAAAGTGTCTTTGAAATATGGTTTTGCATCTAATGCAGAATGTAATAAAAAGACTTTAAAGAGCTGCTGACGCCTCATGGAAAAGTGAAAAACATTCTGTTGAGAAACAATCCTGCTGGGCTGTCTTATCTGCTGTTCCTTTGCTCATTTTTGATAGCAAGGGGCACTATAAATATATGTAACTATACATAAAAATGAGAAACCTTGGCAACCAAAGAGAAGGTTGGCTGTTTTCTCCTGTTCCTTCACTGGGGCAGGTGGGCGAGGGTAGACAGAGTTCATCAGTCTCGTTTCATCTTTACAGCTACTGTACTGATGCTGTGGCCGTTTGTTGAATGTTGGGCTGAAAGGGAGTCACGTACCAGTG
Organism: Gymnorhina tibicen; assembly: GCA_013399875.1. NCBI lineage: Eukaryota > Metazoa > Chordata > Aves > Passeriformes > Artamidae > Gymnorhina > Gymnorhina tibicen. The sequence goes on along the minus strand of VXAZ01004311.1, from coordinate 710,641 downwards.
GATTATTTTTTCCTAGAGGTATTTGTTAACCCTCTAAAAATAGCGACAGTGGTTTCTGGAGCACTCTGACAAGGTTGGCGGTGGAACAGAAATGAAGCGACGCTTCAGAGCCAGAGGACAGGAGCTGCCATATGGTGATGGGGGCCAGGGCTGTGCACTGCAGCTTCCCGGGGAAAGGGGCAGGGAAGGCAGCAGTGCAAGGCAGGGAATGGCTCCCTGCACCTGCCTGGCTCCAAGGCAGAGCAGCACAGCCGTTCTGGTGCCACACTGGGCTGCTGGGTCACTATGAGGGTGCCGGTGGGCAATGCCCAGTGGGAGCCAGGCACACAGACCTCGGGGACCGCTTCCCTGAGACCATGTCTGAAACCCACGACAGTTCCTTTAACCTGCTCTGCAGAACACAGGTATTGCCTTGTGGAACTAATAGAATTGTTATCGTCATAAATGGGACCCCACACAGGCGGCTGTCTGCTGCAAGGAACGACTTTGATTGTTTCCAAATGACTGGGCAAAAGAACCTGCTTGATCCCTTCCCTTCTGATGGCTCTTGCAAAGAACAGCTCTGTCAGAAGCCTAGCAGAGTCTTCTGAGAAGGGGTCAGCCTCTGCAGAGTAGATGGAAAATCCAGATTTTGAAGCCTGGGCTACAGAGAGGAGCTGAGGTCCCCTGCCACACTGCTGGGGTCCTGCAGATGGAACCTGCAGTGCTGCATTGCTGAGCTAACTGCTCCTAGGCTGTTAAGTTTTCCAGTAATTTTCCCAGGCAAATGATGCACCTGCCATGGCCTCAGGAGAAAATGTTTATTGCCATATCCATCCACTGTTCAGAAAAGGAAAGTTATTTTGGCACTGAAATACTGTATTCCCCTCCAAAACTGCACCTTGTTCATGCTGTCAGAAATGGGAAAACTTAAACCACAGAAGGTGGGCTGAAACCTCCATCAGGTGTTGCAGGATGTGCTTTCCTGTCATTAGCATTTTCTGAAGTAAGAGCTCTTCCACAGAAATTCTTGAGTGCGTTATTAGCAAGTCATATGGAAAAGAACTGTTTGGACAAAGGACAGCTGGTTTCCAGCTTGGGTCTGCCACAAGTGGCTGAGTGATGTGTGACAGTGTGATGGTGCAGGCATCCTGGCAGGGCAGGCCATGTGAAAAAATGCCCCTTTTCAGTAGGACAAAGCAAGCAGTTGCCCAGTAAATAAGGTAATCCAATTTAAAATCAAGGGTAATCAGGAAGCCAATATGAAACAGCTCTGTGCACTCCAGAATGGTACTGGGAGAGGGTACAAATCACAGGTAATGTTTACATGGAATTGCAGCTCTGTGAGATGCCACCTAAGGCTCATGGGGTTCCTTTTAGGAACTTGGAGTATGTATGGTTTCCAGACATCTCTTATTTAATATTAAGAAAGACCCGGGGTTTTTTTTGCTTTCCTGCACTTGTGACTTGATATTCTTTGAAATTATGAGGTGACATACAGCTATGTTCTGCACAGAGCAATCCAGCCGTGCTGGGTGAGTGGGCTCAGACATCTGCACAGTATCATTCCCCTGTCACCAACTAATGGTGGTATAATTAGAAAAGTCATTAATCCTTGCTCAGCAGTGCTAGAAACTATTTATAGCAAGGTAGAAAGCCCTGCACATGGGGCTAGGGTGGGTATGGAAATTGCTCCTGATGCCATGTGCGTTGTGGGGCCCAAATCAAGAAGGTAATTTGCTTCCAGGAGGGAACTTCCCTTTCTGACCCTGTGGAGACAGTGCAAACTGTCTCCTCTGACTGAGATATCACTCCCTGGGCTGGCTGAGGGGAATCCCTCTTGACATCTCCTGCAGGCTGTCACCATCACAGGCTTGGGGATCCTGGGGACAGCCCTGTCCTCCCAGCTGGTCTGCATCTCCCACTGCTGTGGACTGTCCTGGCCTGATAGCCACTGGCCTGACTGCCCAAAGCCCCGGCCATCTCCTGTGCCTGCAGCGCTGCAGCAACAGAGGGCAGGTAGAGCAAACTGGGAGCACGCCTCCACGTCTGCACTGCTGCTCAGGGCTGGCAGATTGCACCCGCATCCCACCTCCCGCTCCTCACACCTGGGCTCAGCCATCAGGGAGTTTTCAAGATGCTTTGGCTGGTAAGAGCCCTTTACTCAACTCTCTTCCCAGCTGGGGACTCCAGCGGCAGCTGTACCTGTTCATTTGGTCTGACACTGCTCTCTGCCGCCAGATTGATGCTGGTGGCGTGGGCTGAGGTTGGTCCCCGGGTCTCTGAGCCAGAGGAGAAACTGGGGCATTGTCGATGCTCAGTGAGTCACAGGCGAGGGAAGCTGCTATTTACAGGCTTCCAGCATGCAGCTCAGCTTGGGCTAAAGTCCATGTTTTTCCCGTACAGGAGTCAATATTTCCACTTGAGGGGTTCAGTCATCTCCCGGTGCCTGGGCTTCACCTTGGTGCCCACCCAGCTACTGTAAGAGGGGTGGGAGGAACTCCGAACTTTCTGAAGCAGCAGAAGAGGCTGCAGTGGACAACTGCTGGATGTTGGACAGTGCGGAAGGAGCCTGCGGAGCTGCTGCAGAGGCAACCACTGCTTGGAAGTGGAGTGCTGCAGGCAGCTGCAGGAGTGGGTGCTGGAGAGGTGCTGGGGGAACTGTGGAGCTGTGCTGGGGTCAGCTGAGGTGGCATCGTTCAGAGAAACGCTCCCGTTGTCAAGTTAAACACTTCACTGGGTTTTGCCTAGTGAGGCACAAATAGCCTGTCTGTGTGCTGGCAGTCAGGCAGCAGCATAACCACAAGGGAAATATGTTTCTGTCTGGGCTCGCTGCATCTTCCAGGCTTTGCTGGAACGACTTCTCAAAGAAAGCATAAAATTATTTTAGCCTCTGAGATTAGCGGACCAAGCAGACCTCCTCGGGAACAGACCGAAATCCCTCTCAGAGCGGCCTGGTGGGCAGCTGCTGCCTTCTGCTGCCGCTGAGGTGGGCAACAGGGAGGAAGGAGAGGACCTGTTGGAAATGAGGCACCCGCTGTTTTGGCATTGCGGGAAGTCCCAGTGCTGGCTTTGGCTGTCAGAAGGAGCGCTCAGGCTCTGTGGTGTGCCTATGGTGTGCCTGGATCATAAAAGGTGACCTCGGAAATTGCATTTCCAAACATCTTACCCTCTCTGGGAACGATGGCATTGTTCCCAGTGTTTCAGGCTGGGACTGCCTGGGGCTCTTTGTTCAAGCTCCCTGGGTGCTGCAATTCTAGCACAGAGCTAACGATGCTTTGCCAGAGCCTGAGATCCTGGGAGGTGGCTGCGGATCAGCCTTTTGTTATCCTGAGGATTAAAAACTGCAGCTGGGGATGAGCTGACAAAATCAAAGTAACTTATCTAGGGACATCCCGCGGGCATATTTAGCAGTGTGATGGAGCCAGGGTCAGCTATTCCTTCAGGTTGTTTCAAGCAGCACGAGCCGGCAGGAGGACCCACAAACCTCGGTGAAGAGGCACAGAATATTTTAAACATGCTCAGCAAACTTTGTTTTGCAAAGAACCTGCTGCTGCCTGCTCTGATTTCACTGCTGAATGTCAGGAAAGGAGATCCAAAGTGCATCGTGCCACAGAAGAGAATGTGAAAGGTGGCTGTTGCAAAGGCACAGGGACTGCCTGGGCTGCTGACAGCAGCTCCCTGGGCACGGGGCTGCATGGGCTCCTCGCTGTATCACACCTGGGCAGCCCCTGGGCAGCCCCACACGTGCTCAGTTTGGGAACTCTGAGGCTAAGTTTTCTCAAGCCTCCATCTCCTTCCTCTGGATAAGCCCAGGAGCTGCTGTGCCCAGCGCCAGTGCTGCTTTGTGCTCTGCATCAATCTGCCATCTCTGCTCTTAACAGAAACAGGAACTGGATTTGGGAAAGGAGTGGCACAGAAACTGGAGGTAGCTTTCATCTGCCCACAGCCGCTCGCACCGGTGGCAGCGGCTGCTCTGTTTGTCCCACGTCGCATTGGAAATGAGGTCCCAGTTGAGGCAGGGTTTGCTGCAAGGATGTTTGTCTGACAAACAGTGGGCAAGTAACTGTGCCCTTTCCTATGGTTTCCTCTCCTCTTCATTCTGCCATGCCTGGGAGTGTAGGAAATGGAACGTGGAGAGCACTGTATAGGCCAAGGGAGGGAGGGGAAATAGAAAATGCCGTAAGGAATACCACATGTTGCACGGTGAAGCATCATTTCTCCTCTCCTCAGAATTCACTCTGAATCCACAGGCTGACGTCGGATTGTTCCAGGGGAAGGCCTGGAACGATGTCCCCTGGAGTATATGGCATTCACCACATGTCAGTTGTTTTACTGGAATGAGACAGAAAGTAGATTTTTAAAGTGCAAGATGCAGCTCCTTGCAGCAATCCCCCTCTGTCTGACAAGGTGACCTACTCCCAGTCCCGGTGCTGATGTGCTTGGGCAGGTTTTGCAGCGTCCTTTGGCGGGCTCTGATGGACAAGGAGGTTTGATGGGAAATTCAATTCCTCCCTCAGCTGAAGGGCCGTGGACGTCTGCCGTGAGGGAGGGAGGTTTGTGCCTCCTCTAGGCAGAGTAACCCAGGCCCAGGGAGAGTTGGAGATTATCCAGCTGTGCGTCCTGCCGGGTCCTGGCAGCAAGGGTGTGCAGCGATGAGCTGTGAGAGCAGAGTGGTCACACAGGCAGTGCCTGCTGCTGGGCATGGGCTGCACCTGGCCTGACCAGGCTGCTCCAAGGTGCAGGACAGCCTGGCTGGCTCAGGGTGCTGCATGCATCGGGCTTGGGGTGTGTGCAGAGCCAGGCTGTGAGTCCTGGGAGCGGAATGCCTGTGCAGGTGGCACTGGAATGCCTGGAGAACTGGCCCAGGATGTTATCAGAGCGTTTCTTTCCCAGCCAGCCTGGCAAGCTCACTCATCTGTCCTGATCTCCTGCATCCAGAGGCATTGTCAGAGGCAACACAGCATGTCCAGAGTCTTTCCAGGAAGGAATCAGCTCCAGTTTGTGATTTGCTTTGTTCCATGTCTGTGGTAACCTCTCCTTCTTTGGAGAATAAGATTTTAAAGAGCTTATGAAAATGATCAAACCCTTCAGCTTCACTACTGTGATTAATCAATCACAGCTGCTGCTTTACAGCTCCTTGTTTTGATGTGTTTTGGGTTGTTCCAAAGTTAGCCCAGCTCAGGGCCAGGAAATATATTCCTGAGCCCTGCATGGTGCTGGGACAGAGCAAAAGCAGAGTTTTCAACATTATTTCCAACATTTCTTGTACCGATGCTGCCATTTATCGCCAGTGAGCATGGGATGCTCCTGGGAATGATATAATCCCCAAAAAATGTGAGGAAAAGATTTAAGAACAAGCTCTTCTCTGAATGGCAGCTGCATCATTGCAAATATTGTCTGATCTGCCCTTCTTAGCACTGAAGTATCTGAGACTCCAGGTGGCATCACTAAAGAGTTTGTGTCAATTTTGGAGGCTTAGTTGCATGGCTTAAATGCTCCTTAGCACTTTTTTTTTTACAGCTAAAGAGCCAAGCAGGATCATGAAGCTCAGATAGTTTGTAAAACTGCTGTCAAGCAGATTAAGCTGGAAATGGAAAATTTGCTGGTGAAGTCTTTTCTCTTCAAGATAATGTTTTAATGTTTTAATGTTTTAAATCAGAGGCTGATTTAAAGTCCATTTCACCACTGAGGTGAGGCCCCAGGTATCTGGTAGCAAAAGCAGGACTCTGCTCACCTATAACCCAGGCTTCCAGGACTGTCAGTCTGCATTCTGAAGTGGCTTTGCCTGGGCATAGTGTGCACAAAGATAAGGGAAATCCACCTTCTTTCCAGAATTACTGGATTTCAGAGTGGGGAGACAGTTTGGTTTGAGCCTGACTTTGCATCACAGGCTCCCAGGCACGTGTGCCTGGTGCTGTATTAGGGATCATCTTCCCATCCTGTAGTTTGCAGGGGTCTGTGTCCCCCCGATTTCTCCTTCCCCTGTTTATTGCCTTGCTCTGATCCTTGCCTTGCTCCTCTGCTCTGACCCTGGCCTGGGGCACTTGTTCATCGCCTGCTGCCTCCCCTGAGGTCGTGACCAACCTTTGACTGAAGACGAACCCATCCCATTCCCTTTGGTATTCGCTCTCCTCCAGCCGCTGCTTTGAGGAAGCCGTTCCTGCCCGTGCAGGAACTTGCCTCCCACTGTCCCCGCGTGCTGTGTGTGGTGGGCGCCTGCAGTGCCAGGCATGCTCGCTCCATAAATCCAGGGTATTAAAATGAGTGTGTCATCTGCAAAAGTAAGAATCTGGAATTATGTTCTCCCTGGCGACTGTGATACCCTTCACAGCCTCTGCCCTGCAAATCAGATATGCACATCCTTCTATTTTCACAGTGGGGAAAACTACAGACTCACGGAAAGGCTTGGGTTGGAAGGGATAGTAGAGATCATCCAGTTCCAACCCCCTGACACGGGCACGGACACCTTCCACTAGACCAGGTTGTTCCAAGACCCGGCTAACTTGTCCTTGAGCACCTCCGGGGATGGGGCAGCCACAGGTTCTCCAGGCAACCTGTGCCAGGGCCTCGCCACCCTCACAGGGAGTAATCTCTTCACACATCTGATTCAAATCTTCCTTCTTTCTGTTCAAAGACGTTTCCTCGCGTCCTGTCGCTCTCTGCCCGTGTCAGACCTGTCCCCCGGGTGGCGGCCGGACCGGACGGCTCCGCTGTGCCCCCGATCTGCCCGCGGCGGGGNGGTTCGCCGGAGCAGCGGGAGCTGGAGCTGCGACTGCGGCGGCCCCGGACCCCGGGGGAGCGGCCCCGGCGCCCGGCTGGAGCGGCCCCGGCGCGCCCGAGGCACCGGCCCTGGAGTCACTGGCCATCGCCCCCGGAGGCACCGGCCGGACCCGAAGGTACCGGCACCGACCCGCCGGCTCGCGCGGGGGTTGTTGCGGGGATCTGTTGATGGGAGTTGGAGGAAAGTTTGCAGAGGAATCAGAGCCTGTTAATAGCGGTGTCAGTGCGGGCGGTGGGAGGCGATCCGGTACCGGCTGGCAGCGGCGGCCGGGGCGGTTCGGGCGATGCCAGCGCTGTTGCGGATGGAGCCGGGATGCGGGTCCGACCCGTCAGGGAGCGGGCGGCTCTGCCCCCGTGCCACCCGCAGACCCACGGCGTTGGTCGGTGGTGACCGGCGCACGCCCTGCGACGGGTCCGGATCCACGCCAAGCCTTGGAGTGTTTTCCCGGCGGAGTTTTTACGGAATGCTGCATCCACCTGTGAGGCGGCGGCCGGAGGCAGCCAGGCCTCTGGGTGCAGGACTCCCGGGAAGCAGCCCCTGTGCTGATGGTTGGTGCAGCTCGGGGTTCTTTGCCGGAATGAACTCTGCACAGGCGTCCCCGTGGTCCAGCGTGGGAACGGGAGCTCCCGGGGCTGTTGGGATACGAGCGTGGATGTCTGTAGGTGCAGGAAAACAAGCCCGTTCTCTGTGTTGTTTGGGAAGTTTGGAGAACTTCCTAAGCCAGCAGGGATGGGAGACCAAAAGCACGGTTGCAGAGAGGCAGCTGAGCTGCGGGCTGGGGCCGCCGTCCCTGGGGACAGCCTGAGCGACCGCAGCGGCTGTTCCGGCCGGCGAAGGGATCGGTCCGTGCAGCTCCGTGGGGCTGCGGGGTCCCACGTGTTGCACTGGGGGTGTCCGTGGGTCAGAGCCCAGCCAAAGCTGTCCTGACACAGCGTGAGCGAAGTTACACTTGGTTTGGGCTGTGTGAAGAATCTTTGGCAACTGACCCTTGAGCTGTCTGGATTGCTGGCGGTTCGTATACCTCAGTTAGTGATACCGGACTTGGGCAGTGCCCGCCTGGTTCCTGATGCTAATCATGCTTGGGTGGTTGCCCCTGGGGCAGCTACACACTCCTTTTAACCTCCCGCGATGCTGAAGTGACCTGAGTGTGTGGTATTTGGTGAAGAACAAGATTTGCAGAGCGTTGAGTTAAAAATCATCAGTTTGCGTTTTCTGCATGAGGTCGTGCTGTTTGCTCTTGCAAGGAGCACGTGCAATCCCTCTGCAAAACCACCGGCCCCGGAAGGTGAGAGGTGAGCGGTGAGCAGGGGGATGCTGTTGGGGAGGAGCAGCTTGGAGGGGGGGACGCTGGGCAGAGGGGCTTCAGCTTTGGGGCTCTCGTCATTCCACAGGAAGGAGGGGATAGTGGCTTGGAGCATTGCCTGACACTTACTGCACTGTGCTGTGGGGCAGGGAATAGCAGGGACGTGATAAACAATAAGAGGTGTTTTGCTAAAGGTTCTAGACAGTGACTCATCTGCTGTAGGAAGGGACAGGAAGGAGAGGCAGCACAGGAGCTTTCTAGAGTGCAAATGGGTCTTTCCCCCTTTTTTATCAGAAGCAGGAGGTCAGGAATCCTTTATTACTCACAGAACAGTGTGGACGTGTAGGTTACAAACCTCCTGATGCAAGTGTCCCTGTACCAGCACCTCCTGCATCCCTGTCCCTGGGGAGGATCCTGCCTTCGGGCCACATCCTGGGGTGGGACTGTTTCAAAATTTGGGGTGATTTCCAGCCCTCACAATCGATTTTATCTGACCATTCTTAGTCATTTCTGAGTCACTCCAAATAATTGATCCTTGTCCATACATTGCACCATGGTTCTGTGTGTGCCTGGCTGGCTGGGGTGTTTCAGAAGTCATTTCCCTTGGCTCTGAGTTGCTCAGTCTTAACTTTTCTTCTGCATCCAGCCTTCCTCCCTCAGGCTTTTCTGCCTTCTCCTGCCCTGGACAGCACAGAGGAGGTGCAGTGCTGCTGCCTTTCACTTTTCCAGGTGTGCTGCACCCTGAGAGGCCTCCCCAGGTATTTGCAGCATTGCTGACTGCTCCCACTTGAAAAGGTGTCTGTGTAAGGAGTTGTTTTGCTGATATTTGCCTGGATTTGTTTTATTTGCTGCTTCCAGCTTGCAGAGGAATTGGTGCAGCCAGTTGGTCCTTGCTGACTGAGCACCTTGCTCACAAGGAGCAGCTGGCTTCCTCTCTCTGGGGATTTATGGCTTCTGCACCACCTCTCCCCCTTTTCATGCTGGGGATTTACCTGGGAACGCTGATGACTGGGCTGGGCTGGTGGTGGATTTGTAATCCCTCCCTGCAGGGAGGGAGGAAAAATTCCCAAGCCCCCCAACAGACAGCCCTCATGCCTCGTGTCAGTGGTTAAGGGCAGACAACAATAGCAGGGGTTTGCTGAGAATTACTCCTTTGCAAGAAGCAACTTTTGACCAAAAGTTGGCATCTTTTTGAGACTCGTGAGTCTCTAATCATACCCTTTTCCATTGCAAGGTGTTCTTTCACGACTGGGAGGGCTCTTCAAACCCTCTAGGAAGTGGCTGTGGAGTCTGAGAGGGGTCCTGGCTGGTCCTTGCACTGTTGCCCTGGGCACTTTTGAATCTGAGGTTCTCACTTTATCTGGGTTAAGCTCCCAAGGAAAGAGGTGTGGCTTGAGATCCAGAACTGGTTTGAGAGATCAGAACTGGGCCAATTTCTAGGCCAGAACGGGGCTCTGGGTGTCCCAAGGGCAGATTTGGGTACAGAAACAGTTGAAGGTCAAGGTTCTCACCTCCCTTCATTGCACAGGTGCCTTCCTCCACTGAACGCAGAGGGGGTTGTCTCCCTGGCATCTGCTGGGCAGGTAGCAGCACATATGGCAGGACATAGCTTTATTATTCCTTTCAAAGCATGAAAAACACCCCTTGCTGAGAAGTACTGGAGCTGTGAAGTGCAGCCAGGGCTGTCCCCCAGGAATAGCAGCAGCCTCAGGGAATGGAGAAAAAGCTTTTCTTCGTGCCCTACCACCTCACCCTCTGAAGAGAGTGTTCACTGTGTCTGCATCCCCCAGAGGAAGGTTTAACAGCGCCAGGCTTTGCTGTAACCCTCAGGCACCATGTGGATGAGCCTGGATGGAGAAATGGCTGAATGGGACAGTGCATCTTTGCCTCTTCGTTTCAGTTCTCGTGCGGTTTCCAGGATGCTCTGTTGGTACCACACTCCGTGTCCCCTGCCCTCCGGGGAAGGCCGTGCCAAACACTCCTTTGCAAACCTGCTGGGGTGCAGGGAGGCAGCCCAGGCAGTGTGCAGGCTGTGGGGCGCCTGCGGGTGCTGAGGGCTCCCTGTGCCTTGCCTGGGGCACTGCAGGGATTGATGCCCAAAGGCTGCCCTCCTCTGTCCTGCAGCAAGCTTGAGAGGTTTAGTTAAGGCATATATAGGAGTACATTTGTGAGTACATTTAAAAAGTCAAGAGGTATTAAATACATATTTTTCTGGGTCGTGGCTTGTATCAGAGCTGTGCTCAGGAAAACAAAGGGTTTTTCGGGGTGGCTCATGCTCCGCTGTTGGCTTGTACCTGCTCAGCCTGGCTCGTCCACAAGAGCATTTGGGTCTTTGTGTTTCTGGTCACCTTGCAGCAGACGTAGGCAATGGTTTCTCTTCTCCCTTTGCACCCTGTTCTGCTGACACCTGCATTTTCCTCAGCCCGGAGGTCTGAATGCTTTACCTGCCACCACCTCCTGCTCCTGCAGAGCAGAAGATGGCATTTTGCAGGGAACCAGAGGGAGCCGTGCCACTCACTTCTTCCTTATTAACTAGAAAGGAATAAAGTTGCAGAGGGACCAGATTTTGAGAAAGACCCAGAGTTCCAAAATGCTCCCAGAGGATAGATCCCTAATTACTCTCTAATTGCATTAGAGTTTAATTTGTTGTTGTTTTTACTGTAATGTTCCCTTCCTTGACAGTTTGCTTTGTTTCATTAACTAGAAATGGCTGGAGATGAATATTTGCAATATCAAAACTTGCCTGTTGTGCAATGCTTGACAGGTTTTAGCCCTTTACTGTGCTGTCAGGGGCATGGGTGGCTTTGCCAGCCCTGGCTGTCTGGGACTCAAGCCCAGGGTGCTGTGCTCACCCAATGGCAGCATTTTGCCTGTACATGGAGGTTTGGCCCTGGGAGTTTTGGTGGCTGTCCTGTTTCCAGGAGACATGGAAAAAGCTGAGCTGAGCTGTTCCCAGAGCAGCTTACGGGCAGCTGCTCTTCAAAAGACTTGTTTAATCCATTTCTCCTGAGCACAGCGGGGAGCAGGTCTGGAAATGAATCTGGGAAGCTTCAAAAAGGGTTTTCAGGAGCTTCATTTAGAAAGCAATAGGGGAGAAGAATATTGCTGCTCTTAATTCCGAAGCAGAAATATATTTACTTCGCCTTGTTTAAGGGGAGATGGTGTAGAAGGTATAGTTAAGCTTAGACCTGCCTTTTGCCGATGCATCTTTGTTGGTGAAAGAAATCCTGAAGGTGGGAGAGAATAAATAAACCTTTCCGGTCTATCAGCATCAGCACTTGAGGCCCTAGTGGTGTCACTTGTGTCCTGCTGTGATCTACTTGCTTATGTATCACATACGTGTTACTTGTGTGTGTCACAAAGGGCACCTGAGCAAGGTCCCCGCTGCCCGTGAGCTGGGTGTGATGGAGCTGCATGCACAGCTCGCAGAAAGTGACATGAACATGAGGAGACATGAACTCAAAACTGCTCCTAAATTTGATCCAGCCACTTAAAAACAGTGGGTGGACCTGGTGGTGAAGTGAGACATTGGTATTTAAAGCTGACTTGAAGGATGCAGCCGGAGACATGACACCCAGCAGCGAGCTGTGAAGGTGAGACATGCTCTGGTTTCAAAATTCACCGAGAAAATGGGAAAAGCTTGGAGTGCTGGATCTGCAGCACCTAGAGTGGCTTGTCAGAAGCCCCCAGGAACGGGATGGAATTGAACACCCACTGCATTTGAAACCATGAATTAGTCGGTTAAACGCGCTGTTGTACAGAATGCTGTGCAAGCCCCTCTATTATTTGATACATAATAAGCACATGTGAGCTGATTGTATTAGAGGCAGAAACTGTTGTGGCCTCGGTGTGTGACGAGGTGCTCAGGCTGGCAGTTCCCCTGCTCTCAGCTGTAACCCTGCATCTCAGGACGCTGGTGGTGTCTTCCACGTCTGTGCTTGCCACCTCCGAGCTTCAGTCTTGGCTGCAGTGACAGCACATGGCAGAGGGAAGCCAGAGTTTAGTTTGACTTAAAATGAAAACTAATTAATCAATTCTGTGTTTTCCATCCTACAATGTCACTAGTGAAAGCATCAAGATGATAACTGCAGATTCAACTGCTCATTTGAAAATACTAAGCAATTAGACAAGTTTATGACAATATTATTTCCTGCCACCAGAGATGATTCACGATACTACTAATTGTAGCAATAATTAATCCGTCTAATTTTCAAGCACGCAGCTGTAGTTCATGGTAGTCTGGCGGGGACAGGAGCCACACAGAGTGTAGGGACCTGTTATTTTCTCTGTTTAATTATCAGAGGGTTTTACTGCACTTTCAGCTTGTCGTGCCTTTGTGAGGAGGTGCCGGGCTGCTCCCCTTGCCTGCTCGCGGAGGCACGGGCTGGGGGGTCCCAGCAGATCCCCACATCTGGGGACAGGGTAGCGAAGACAGAGGGATGTGAGGAGCCGATTCGTAGTGCTCTGCTCCAACAGCGGGTAAGAAAGGACATTACAAAGCAGCTGGGATGGTTTTGGTTTTGCAGAACATACGAGAAGCATTTTTGAGCCTTTTTTCCTCCTAACCAGACTGTGAGGCTGACAGCCATGGTTGCAGGATAACCTATAAACTCCACTTGGAAAACTGATCTATGAAACACATTAACTTGTTTTAATGCCTTTCTGTTGCTTCTGAGTACCACGGGGATGCCTAATAAATACTGTAGGAATTGGAGTCCCCAGACTATGCAGGGAAAGGGAGACCTTTCCAAACCTATGAGTCAGAGCTGGTCTCTGAAAGGAGCAGCCAGTGCTCACCCCAGAGCGTGCCCAGCTCCAGCCCTTCTGCAATGGCAGTTTAATTTCTCACAAAAGCAGAACAATTTGCATTTCTGGAGACCCTTTGGCAGACGGGGCTGGAGCACTGCGGTGGGCATTGATGAACCATTTCTCATTGCTCATCTATTGGTAAGGACAGAATGGTGTTTCTTTCCAGAGGAGGAAATGAAACATGAATTATCCAAGTGGCTTGCTGAGATGCTCCCAAGCACAAGAAAGGCAGGTCTGACATAAAAGTCCAGCATGCTTCTGCTTAGCGTGGCTGAGAGTGGGAGATGCTCCTGCTACTTAGAAGAGAGCAAATGCAAACAAAAGGAGGGGTTTGTTTTTTCTTTTTTAAACCAAGGATGGGCAAAGATAATGAAAATCCTGTAGGAAGGATGTAAATGTTTTATGTTTTACTTAAGATAAAGCTCCTTGTTGTTTGTTGGTGCTCACAAAGCTAATTGACAGATTACATGATAATAAGAAGGAGTTTAATGAAATCTGCTGATACCCTTTAGAGGATGTGGAATTTGGATGTGCAGTTAAATGAGGCCAGAGGTTTAGCTGCTCTGTGCTAACTGGGGGACTCTGGAAACATTTGCATTCCTGGTGTCTTGTTTCTAAATCATTTCATCGATGACAAGCTGTAGCAGGGAGCTGGGGCTGAAGGGAGCAGAGTCCATCAGTCATCACAAGCAGGGAGGATTCCTGGCCAGAGTTGCTCAGCTGCCTTGGTGGCACCTGAGCTCCTGTAAATCCTCACCAGGTGGCACTTGGTGAGTCATCTCTGGCTGACAAATACAGGGTGGGAGAGGAGCCATCCTAGGGAGGGGAGAGGAGCTCAGCCCACCTGCTGCACCTCGGCTGAAAACTTGTGGATAACCAGGAGCATCCCTGCCTCTGCTGTCTCTAACTTGGTTAACCTCTGCTGGGCAGGGAGCATTTAGTGCTGTCAGCAGCGACAGTAAACTGATCTGGGGCTAGTGCTGCTGAGGCTGATTGTGGTTTTGGGAAGAGGTGCTTTAGCTTAGCCGGCTAGGCCAGCATGCAGGCTTTTATCAGGGATCCAGAATTAAAATAATCCCCCATCAGTGATGGACAGATTTGTTTTCCGGAGGCTTCTTCTAAGTCCAGTGCCACCTTACATGGCTTTTCCTCTTGGGTTTCTGAGCTGAAGCTGATGGGGGCTGACAAGCCCTGATTATGCAAAGTACCAGAGGCAACGGGCTGCCGGCTTGGGATTCAGCTTGCCTTGCTTCCTGCCATTTTGTGTGTTATTAGGGAGCCACTGGAAAAAGTAGGTCCTGCTTATCCAAAAATAAACGCGTCGTCCTGATGGTAACTGCAGAGAAGGGTGGTGCAGGAGCCGCTCGCTGTCTGCTCCCCCTGCGCCGCGGGTCCGGACCGGGCAGCAGTGACCCCTGCTACCGGGGTGCCCACAGCCTGGCTGCACCCACGCTCAAGGAGTGCAGAGACTATTTATGCATCTTTTTGTGAGAAACCACCGTTTCCATAGCAACCACGAGCATCACATGGTAACCCCGGCTCTGCAGCGTGTGAGCCCGCAAGGCGCCTCGCTGCACCCAGTGCTCCGGCCCCGCGACGCCCTGGCGCCTGGCAGGGTCCCTGGGGAGCCTGGGTCCCCGAGGGGCTGCAGCAGCCGGTGCTCATGACTGGGGGCACTGAGAGCTGCCAAAAACACGCCCTGGGTGGTGGGATGGGAGGAAGTGGGATGTGGGAGAGCAGTGGGATGTGGAGGCGAGCGGGAGCAGGCGCCAGGGTTTCAGACCAGGCTGTGCTGGACTGGGCATCGTCCCCAGGCTGGGGCTTGGCCAGGGCTTAGTCAAGGGGAATCTGTCCCTACAGGGAGGTGCCCGCAGTAGCTGCGTCCCGGGTCAGGGTCCCTCCTTTGCTAACCATCCTAATGCAAGCGAGTCCCTCCCCTCTGCATCTGACTCCGGCAGCCCCTCTGTCTCGAGTGTCGTCTCTGCGAAGCCTGCACAGGTCTGCTTTAACCCTTATTTCAGGAGGTTTCTGGGCTGTCCCCCCTGCTAAGGGTTGAGCTGTGCCACCTGGCCATGCTGGAGTGAGTGACAGAGCCCGTCCTTGAAGTGTGCAGGGTGCAGAATCGATACCCTGAGGCACAAAATGTGATTGCTCTCCCTTGAGTTCCTACAAACTGTATTAAAACAGTCACAATCTATCAATCTCCTTTTTTAAAATGTATTTTTATTCAAATCATCACATGTTTGCAATTAAACCCTGCTACATGATGTAGTGTGAATAATTAGAAAAATTCATGTGCTTAACGGGATACTTGCATTTGTAGGGAAGGAATGATGCTACTCACGGAATTGCAGTGTGGCTCCCTCTAAACTTGGCAGTGTCCTTCCCTCATCTCCCCTGAGGCAATTTGGGGCATGGAGGGCTTGTCTCCGCTGCATGCCCAGCTCTGTCCTTTGCTCTCTGAATCTATCTGCCTGTAATTTCCATTGCTTGCCTTTTGTTCCCACTTCAAACAGGCAGTAGGTCAAAAAGTCACCGTCTGGTTTTTAGTGCCACGCTTGAGTCTCTTGCTTTTGCTCTCCCATCAGGTGGGTGCTGTGCTGCTGCTGCGGTGCAGGTAGGGGCTGCCCAGGCGTACCTGGGGACTTGGCCCTGCTGTTGTTCTGCCTGGAGGGCATTGCTGTCTCTCCTGGTTTCCCTCTGCCAGAGAGCACTGCTTTTCCTGATGTGTTCATCAGGCTGTTTTCTTGCTTGGTTCTATTTATATAAATGGTACCTTGATGATTAGGTGAGGAGATAGGAACATCTGGCAGCTTTCTCCCTAGCCCAGAGCTCGTGAGTCTTGGGAATTCAGTGAGACATCCCTGGTGATTTCCTCCCCACAGCAGCATGAAAGCTGAGAGGCTCTTTTCAAAAACAGCATCTTCATCCATTGAGAGGGCACTGTGGCTGTGTGACTGTACCTCTCTTAGTCCTGGCAAATGCAGAATCCCAGAATGGTTTGGGTTAGAAAAGACCTTAAAGATCATCTTGTTCCAGTTCCCTGCCATGGGCAGGGACACCTTCCACTAGCCCAGGTTTCTCCAAGCCCCGTCCAGCCTGGCCCCTTGCGCACTTCTATCAAGAAGTCAACCCCAGTAAATGAGTGGCTTGCCTGCTTACACTGGGGAAATTGTGTGAACTTAGGCATTTGGGGTGCTGAGGTTGAGCCTCATCTGCACTGAGGCGCTGTCTCCCCCTTGTTGTTCTCCACAACCTCTCCTCTCCGTGCTGACACATGCAGCAGCCACGTGCAGGATCTCTCCTGCTCCCCAGCTCATGCCACACACAATCTTGTTCTGATTTTCAAGGCTCCAATAAAGCGTGTCAAAATGCATCAAAGGCTCAGTGCAGAAGTGAAGCAAATTGACTCTGTAGAGGATTTAGGGAATGGAGGGAGTTGGGATAAACCCCAAACCAAACAAGAACTGCAGGGAAGGTGAAGCATGGTGGAGATGGCAGATGTGCAGCACAGCTGGAGGGACATGGAACGTCTTTGATTTGGCAGGAGAATGGGAAAAACTGAAAATAGCGCACACATCCTCTGGAGATGCGGCTCGTAGGGAGCTCTTTGTAGGTAGGGACACACCACCGTGGCCTCTGGGACACAGGATTATCTGGGCTCTGTTACGTTGCCCTTGCTCCACCTCTCTGGGACTGTGGAGGGACAGCAAGGAAATTCAGGTGCTGATACAGGCTGAGGCTGCAGATCCTATGGCTGTGAATTTGGGCTCTTGCATCAGCTCAGGGTGGGCTGCAGAGAGTCCGGTCATCACCACGGGATGGGTTGTCCTGTCCTGTCTGTGGCTGCCAGGGAGAGCCAGCAGCACAGAATTGCCCCGGGCTGCCTCATCCCGGCCCTTTTCCTGGCTGCTGTGGCCTCCAGCACCTGGACTGTCCCAAGGCAGTAAAAGCAGGAGGAGAATTGCACTCATGGAACAGGCTCAGCCATTGTCTTGTCGTGCTGGGAAATCAGGCACTTCAAAAGGCAGTTTTGCATTTCTTCAGATGCCTCAATGTAAGTGCAGTGACAGAGTTGCTCAAAGCACATTAATTATTAGTAAAGGCTTTTTTTCTTTTTATTGCAAGACAAATTAAACAACAGACGAAAACAGGAGGTGTTACACGAGATGTTAATCCACGGGAGAGTGACAGCAGCAAAAGCCACAAATAATTCATAACATGAAAATCAGGACATTTAATTTTTGACTTGTTGTTTGCATTTGGCATTCGTGCATGTGCTCCACTTCTCTTGTGCTCCAACATGGAGATTTCGGAAGCTGTTAATTTTGGGAAAGGTGATTATAGGCCTTCAAGAGTAAATCAGATAAGGGACCACAATTTTTTTCTTTCCTCTTGACTGGAAAAAAACAAGTTTCTGAATCTGGTGTTTCCTGTGGCACTCGTTGTCCTCGATTGGGCAATAGAAAAAAGGAAAATGCACAGGAATTCCTGGTGCACTGCAAGCAACAGGTGATGGACCAAACACCTTGGGGAGCAGACTCCAGGAAAGGCACTCCAACTATTCTGTGCTTCCATGAGCGCTCCCCAGAGCAGCCCCGGTGTGGGGTGGGGAAGAGGTTGGGTGTGTGGCTCTGCGGCTGCAGCAGCCAAGTCAGCAGCTCCCAGGATGTCTGCTGGAACCTTCCGCCGAGGCACGTGTTGTGGAGTTCAGACAGCAGTTACCCAGGGTCTTGGCTCCAGTGTCAGATTTCGGCCCTTCCTATGCTGTCCCCGTTGAACACTTCCCCTGCTGAGTGGGTGCTCCGAGTGACGGGGTTTGTGGGCGGCGCAGGAGGAACCTTTGGAAGAGCTACGGGTCGTCTGCTGCTGACACCCGGCTGGTCAGGTGAGGGCTGGTGCTGGATGTTTGAACTCCTACCCTGCAGTGACATGAAGTCATCTGAAGCTTCCCAGGATTTTCATGAGTTTCTGCTCATTGTTGAAATATAGGAATAATTGACAGGGAACACCACCAAGGCTGGTCTGTGAAGCGATGCAAAAGGTGAAACTTGGAATTAAAAAGACTCTATCTTGTTCGTGTTTGCCATGTACTCTGGAACTGCTGCTACCAGCTTTGAATTTCCCATTATTAAAAAACTTCTTTCACCATTCACTGAGCTCATTGCTCGAAAAACGGGCAATGAACTTGAGAATAGGGTATGCAACAGTAAAAATAGAAGTGTCTCGCTAAGGGAAGATTGCTGGAAAGGAGATTACAGCAGCATTTATCAGAAACATGATGGAAAGTGTTTGCTGGCAGTGCTAGGAGCTCCTGCTGCTGCTGCCACTGCCGTGAGAGCAGGGCCCAAGTGCTGTGGCAGCAGCAAAGGGCAGCAGCAGTCTGCACCTGCTGCTGGAGCTCCAGCCCTGACTGAGGTCCTGGAGCTGTTTTACTGGGTCTGGATCCCAAAAGCCCTTACTGCAGGGGCACTTCCACCGCTCTCCTGTGTGGCAGGGACACATTCAGCACGTGACCCCATCTGGTGGGATTCAGGTGGTGCAAAGCGTTTCCTTAGAAAGGAATTTGGCTTTGCATATGTCTCTGATGTCAGTTGTGGGTTGCTATCCTCTAGAATTTAGTGCAGCTTAGCTAGCACCTTTCTGGACATTGCCAAAAGCTGGAGTCAGTCTGATCAAATTGATTTTCACTGAGCTGTTACAGTCACTGAAACTGCTGAGAAGAATCGCAACCATATGGCACAAGGTATTGCAAACGAGGTCTCCTACGACACAGTGAGCCATTCCTGGAGATGCTGAGCTGACATGTGCAGAGGCCATGGATCTGGAGCAGGGAGGGGACTGGAGTGTGGCACAGGAGGCCATAATAAATCCCACTAAGGAGACAAAGCAATTGGCATTTTTGGTAGAGGCCCTGTCATGTCCCCACCTGAGGAGCAGGACACCGGGAGTTTCAGATATTTATACCTCAGTGTGCAGACCAAGTGCTTCTGCTCAGCATGACAGTTTGAGTCCGGGTAACAAGGTTATGAACCTCATGTTAATTCTTCAGTTCTCAGTAAGAAAAGTCTCTGAGAGTGTTCAGGGACATGTCCTGCCCTGCTCAGCACCTGCGGTTGTCCTTGAGTGTCCCTCACAGCTGAGGACATGCCGGTGGCTGGTGGCAGGGAAACCCCTCCCTTCCGTGCTGCATTTTGACAGATGGGCTGTGTGGTGAGGTCAGCTGAGGGCTGGTCAGTCCTGGAGTAGTTAGGCATGTGTGGGCAGGCAGAGTCACAGTGGTATTAAGTGATTAGAAATACATAAATATTAATTGCTTATGAACTCCCTTTATCACACTTGCAGGCAGAAGAAGTTAATAAATCACTGCTCGGATTAACCCACAGAAGAGTAATGCAAAGTGTATCTGAGATGAGACAGAAATGGGGAAGGGAGCTTTTCTGCAGAGGAGGCAGTGCTGATTTTAGGCCAGGCACTCACACCACAAAGCTATGTTCTTTTTCCCAGGGTTTCATGTCTAGAGTCTGCCTCTTGCTGCAGAGGGGAGCCCTTGCAGCTCTGCAGAGAAGCCATCATCCAGCCTTGCTGTGGCTGTGGCATCTCTGTACCAGTCCCTTTGTAGGAAGCAGACATTTGGTTCTTGCATGCAGTGGGGTTCCTGTGCAGATCCCCAGGGAAATACCAGCCCTGGACCTTCGCTGTGGTCTTTGTGCAAGACCAGCCCGTGCCACCCTGGGACCGCGGCAGCTTTAAAACCTGGGTGGGGGAGAGGGGCATGTTCATGCATTCATTTCACTGCATGTTATCTGGACATCCTTTGGTGGCTGCTGAGGAGGGGGAGAGACTTTTGCTCCTCTGTTGCATTTCTGTGGGACAGGTAATTGTCCCTTTTCTCAAGTCAGTGACTGGTGCTTGAGTTTAAACTTGTTCTGGGGCTGTCTTGGTTTCAGTGGCAACTTTGCAAGGGTGATTTCTATAAATGGGTGCTGGTAGTGGATTGCTTGTGTGGAAACCTTCCTTGCTAAGGTGAATCTATTATTTTTTTGTCAAAATTTAATTTTGCCTAGAGCAGTTATTGTTACCAGAGCTTTCTAATGATTTTAAGTAGCCAAGCTTACATATGCTTGAATCCTCATTGCAGTTTAGCCTAATACATTCATGCAAAAGCATGAAGGAGGCATTGCTTCCATTTGTTCTTTTGTTCTTCCTAATCCCCATTCCTCTCTGCTCTGCCTTGCTGTCCTTTTCATCACTGTGAAAAAGCAATGCCTGGAAAAAGCAACAGTGAAACCCTCTGCCAGGATCCCAGGCATGAGGACG
This sequence comes from Gymnorhina tibicen, assembly GCA_013399875.1. NCBI lineage: Eukaryota > Metazoa > Chordata > Aves > Passeriformes > Artamidae > Gymnorhina > Gymnorhina tibicen. The sequence continues at coordinate 690,446 of VXAZ01004311.1, read as the reverse complement.
CCCATTTACATTTCTGCACCTGGACAAGGGGACCCTGCCATCCTGCAGGCTTTGTCAATCCCTGGCTTGCTGTGCTTCCCGGCAGCACAGGGAGCTTTCAGGTAACCAGGATCTGCTGCTGCTCACCTGTGCATCCCGTGCTTGAAGCCAGGCAAAGAAAACTGGTCCCTGAACTGCCCTGGGAGAGAACGGTCGCCCCATCCTTCTGCCAGTGGTTCCACGGGAGTGTGGCCGTTTGGGGATAGCACTGGGATCTGAGGAGCTGCTTGGGGAGGTCAAAGCAACCCGGTGCGAGGCTGTCCTCCACAGAGAGTGGGATAGAGGCAACTGTGCCTCACTGAGATGCTCAAGTGATGCCAGGCAGAGGAGCAGGGAAGATGCACCAGGATTTGGGAGCAGGGCAGGAGAGTGGGAGCTTCTGTCATGTGTAACTGTGCTCTGGGTGCATTATGTGAGGGTCTCCGGTTCCAGAGAGACTTTTATTAGGTAACGCGAATATTTACACGTGAATCGTGGGACACAGCGGTCACATCATCAGCAGAACCACCACGTTCTCCTGGTGCTGAACCTGTGATATCGAGGCGAACACATCCCACACCTGTATCAGAACTTACTGCTTAGAGGAAATGCCTGAGATCCAGTTCCTGGATAAGCCTGTTCAGCCCCTGCTGCTATAAAGGGGGACAGATGATTCCATTTGAGGAAAATAGACTTAGGCTCTGTTATCAGAGCACAGAATGCTGAACTAATACTGAGAAGCTTTTGATTTACTCTGATTTTTGCAATGAGGATTTGTACTAGCATTGCAGGCTGCATGCAAATGAAGGTGATGTTACCTGTCTCTGGCTTGGTTGCTGGATTGAGGCTTAATGAGGTTCTTTGGTTTGCTTTGTGTCAATCTGTTGGAGTTAAGTGAGATTTCTTCCTCCCACTTTGTTTTGCCTTTGATGCAATTTTGCAACACTTCTTGTATTCCTAAAAGGGTCTTTTGGTGTCTTTGAAAGTTTCTCAATGTAACATCTCTCTGGACAGAGTGAATGAAGATTAAAACTAGGCAGATAGCAAGAGAAAACAAGCAAATGTCTTTGCAGAATCAAACAAAGAGCAAGCGCAGCAGCAGAGGAGCTCTGAGATTTGTGTCTTTTCTCTGGTAAACCAGAACACCTGAGCAAGCCTTTTCCTGGAGCTCGGGCTGGCTGGTCTCTCCAGGCTGGCAGTCTCTGGTGTCAGCTCAGCTGCTTGTTTTCATAAAATATGCAGAGACCACAATAACCATGGGATGGCAGGACACTGAGGATTTGGCACAACCAGCTCCAGCTCCTCTGCACAGCCTGGCACTGACCGGCCTTTCTCCACCCGACTTTGTCTGCTAATGAGATCTCATAGCGTGTTCATTTCCATGTTGTTTTTCTTCCCAATCACTGGAATGAACTCTATAAAACCTTATGTGTTATCAGTCTTCATTATGTTCAGGTTTGTTATGATTGTGAATTAATAGATTTTATCTTGGCATTAGTCAGAAGGCACCAGCCTCTCTTTTCCCTCTTACTTTGCATAGGGGTTGGTTTTAAATATTCTCTCTATGTAGCTGCTTCTGTTGTTTTCTGGCTCTGCTTGGGTTCAGTCTGTTTTAAGCCTCAACCTTCCTGATACAACCCCTTGAGTGTGAGTTCAGAGCTGTATACCTGCAGTGGCACAAGGAGGAGGCTACGAACAGAGGAGCAACGTGTTCCTGTGAATCAGGGCACTCAGCAAGCTGGTTTTAAAGGTGCAAGTGTCCTCGTAGAAAGTTCTGGGGAACACATAAATATTTAAACAGCTGCTGGAGAACAGCACAGCCCAGTAAATCATCCAAACAATTTTCTTCTACATCTAAATTGAGAAATACAGAAGAGTGCTCTTTCAGCTTAAAACCACCTTCCCCCAGGTTGTGATGCTGTTTGCCTTCTCTATAAAAGTCTTTATAAGCTCTCTTATGTTGTATAACAAATGGTCAAGCACGTTTTGAGCCATGAGCGCTCTCTGCTGCAGCTGGTTCTGTGCATGGTGTTTCTGGATAGGAGAGGTAATGAAGAGCAGCCGTTCCCGGGTAGCTCACAAATGGATGTCATGGCAGGACAGCCGTGCCGTGGAACCTGTGCTGCGTCTGTGCCCGAAGGCGTTCAGAGGGCGGGTGTTGCTTGGGCACACCTGGCCTCTTGTGTCTGACTGCTCCCACTGCAGCAGAGAAGGGGGCACGCTCTGGTCCCCAGCAGCGCCCAGGAACTGCCGAGGGCAAGGAATGAACGCTTGACATGGGCTGTTGGTGCATAAACCTGGGACTCTGAATGGGAGGTATTGGGGATGTGGTGGGGACTGTCTGTGTGTCACATTTGCACCTGTATAACATTGGTTTCATTCCCTCATGGTGACAAGAACTGCTTGGCTCAAGTGTTGCCTTGCTCTTGGCTCTATAGGAACCTTGTCAGACACATCTGCCTGCTTTCTGTAACTGATTCTGCTTCTTGTCTCTTCTCTCTGCCATGAACAGATGAAATCCTCTGACATCGACCAGGAATTGTTCACTGAAAGTTACTGCAAGGTGTGCAGTGCTCAGCTGATCTCCGAGTCCCAGCGCGTGGCCCATTACGAGGTAGGATGTTCTCGCTCTGTCACCTTTGCAGTTCTGCTCTGAAGACTCAGGATTCGAAGAACTGTTTTTACTGGTGGCATCTTACTCTGCCAGTGATGTCACTGCAGCGGTGTCTGCTGCATGTCTGGCTTTTTCTTCTGTTTTTGCCAAGTCAGCCTGCAATTTGATCGGGACTGAAGGAAACACAGTTAGCAAGGAGAGCAATTAAGAGTGCAGCAAAACAAGCTCAGGTTGTATTAAATGTGCTGCACTGTGGTTTGCTGAGTAGGAATCACTGATTGTGCAGAGAATAGATTAGAATTTGTGAATGTATTTAAGCACTTAAGAGGTAGCAAGCAATGAATAATTAGAAAGGATGGATTATTAGAGACATGTTAGAACAGCAATTAACAGCACTGCATATCTTCAAAACAAACTTAAATACATTCCTATTAAACAAGGAGGAAATTACGGAGGGATATGATGCTGTAAAATCCTTCAGGAAAGGAAACCCACTGCCTGGGTGTAGATCCTGCCACGGTGAGGGGCTCTTGGTGTTCACCCAATGGGAGAACGGAGATTTTCAGGTTCAAATGCAGAAGAGGTGCAGGGTCACTGTGTGGTGGCTGTGCACGACAGAACGTCCTCCCCTGGGGACACGTGAGATGGTCCAGCCTGTCCTGGAGGATTCCAGAAGTGATGCATGTCTGCATTATCTGTACTACATAGTGTGTATATAGAGAATAAACTATATTAACTCTGTATAGTCATCATATATAGTCTGGATATAATATAGATATTTGGATAATATGGAATAATTTGGTTTGATTTGATGGTCTTGGAGGTCTTCTCCAACCTAAACGGTTCTGTGATTCTGTGTGACGAGCTGGGGGACGAGGGACTTCTGCACTCACAGAGGTGTGTTTTGCTCCTGTGTTTGGTTACACAGAGACTACCAGTGTCTGCAGAGTTCCAGCAGATGCAGAGTTTGTGCACAGGGACCTGGAAGATGAAGTTACCCAAAGTGTTTGCTTGACTCGAGTGTTTTGCAATTGATACACGAGGGAGACATTTGTGTGGCCAGTGGAGAATGTACGGGAAGCTTAATGTGCATGATCTGAGGATGCTGTGCTGCATTAATTAACAATGAGAACAAGAATGCCTGTTTGCTTGTAGGGCACTTTACATGTCTGTTGTGGTGAATTTCTCAGGAGCTCTTCTGTAACTGCTCCTCTGGCTGCCCTCTGTGTGCAGCAGAGATCCCTGGCACCTCTGTGAAGTTGAAGGCTGCAGTTTTAGGGACACCTTCCAGATCTTGGTACTGGGCACCGCGGATGCCAAATTTAGTCTACAGGAGGCAGGAGCATTGCTGCAGAAACAGGAGCAGCGCCTGGTGAGCCACAAGGTGCTCAGCCAAACTTGCCTCCTCTGCGCCTGTCATTGTATGTATGAGCTGAATCATTAATTCATAGCAGATGTTTTTGAAATGTGGAAAACAACACTGTTTTCTGTTGTATATTTTAGTGCGAGGTGTTGTGCTCGTTTGTCATCCGCTGTGAAATCCCAGCAGACGCTGTAGAGGTTTGGCACAATAATGCCATTCCCAAACCTTGCTGGGGGGTTGCGTAACACAGAGCAGAGGCAGGGAGTGAGTGAGCTGTAAGGACTAGTTAGGATCCCCTCCAGTGGCCCAGAGGCTGGGAATGCCCCTGCCCCGTGGCTGTGCCACACTTTGCTGCTCTCAACAGGGAGCAGCGTCCCTCTGGGGCATGTTCTGGTCAGCACTCCCGAGCATGATGCTCGTTCTCCTGGTAACCTTCTGGGCAACTTGGTCCCAAGAGCCCACAGGCATGGTGAGAGGCTGAAAACCTGCCCTGAGGTTTTCTGGGGAGGTGGAGCTGGAGGCTCCATCCTGCCTGAGGCTGCCAGCCCTTGCTGCGGGCCATTAGTTAATAGCAGGAGTGTAAAATTCACTGTTTCTTTCTAATTATCCAAGTAGCTGGTCACAATTTTCACACCTTTTTTTTTTCCTTCTTACTTTTAAAAAGTGTTCTATAGTTAAAAACTGGTTCTTTTCATAGAGGAAATATCAACTTCAGAAGACTAAATTTTCTGCAAATCCATTTTCAGGAGCCCTGGGGGTGGCCACCCCAGCTACTCGTGGGCACTGAGGGCCCTTGGTGCAGCCAGGGATGCTGGGTGCCAGGGCTCTGTCTGGGTTTGTTTTGGTCAGCAGCACCCTTATCCTTCCTGAGCAAGCCTGGAGAGAAAGGGAATTGATCCACTGCCTCGCTAGCGCAGTCAACTGAGCTCTGCAGCCCTTGTGCCAGGGACTGGAATCTTGTCTCTCTGTGCATGCAAAATAAGACATTTCTCTGTAAGAAAATAGAGGGAAACAGCCTATGAAAGGGGGACGTTTTTATCTTGCCAAACAGGAATAGTCAGTTCCAATCGCTGTCTCATCTCCTTCTCCAAATCACCAACCAATAACTTTTCTTCTGTGCTACTTTGCCAGGAATAAAAAATGATTTTGTGTCAGTCACGCAGTATTAAGCAATATTATTTCCAAGGGCAAGTGTAGTGGAAAAATGACAAAAGGATCAGAGTGTTTGCAGCATATTTTTGCTTCCAACTTGACTTACAGCAAATACTGCCTTTATTACATGTGCTTCATGCAACTGTGTTTCTGGCTTTGTCTGATGTGTCTGATGCACCCTGGCTCTCCTTTCCATCCTGGTGAAACTGCCAGGTCCTGCCCTCCTCTCCAGGGTTCACCCCAGGACAGAGCTGAGCCCAGTAGCTGCCTTGGGATATTGACTTGTAATGATGTTCCCGAGTGAGGAAATGCCTTAACGAGCTCAGTGCACACTGCGGTGCCGAGCGTCTCGAGGGGTTGATGCTGGGCAGCTTTTGTGCAGCTGTAGTAGGAGATGAGACAAATCTTACTGGTTGGCGTTGATGCCTGAAAGAGTGTGCATTTGCAGATTTTAATTCTTAAAGCAAATTAATATCTTAATTTGTCCCCTGAAATATCAGAAAACTCTCTTCCCACTTCTGCTTCTGGAATAAAGCAGGGAAGTACGGATGCCTGAGACAATGCCTGGGTGACACTCAGGGTGCTGCTGTGACATGCTGAGTATCCCTGAGGTACCCTGGCTACCCACCCCTTCCTCCTTGGAAGGAACAGAAGGGAGCAGGGTGGCTGTTTGGGTGCAGAATCCACGTGCTGCAGGTGGTGGCTGGGTGCCAGGGGGGTGATGGCCGGTGCGGGGAGGGCATTTCACACCTTGTGCTCCACCGTGGGTTGCAAGGGGCGACAATGTGCCGCGCTTGCTGCAATGCCATTGGAAGTCTGTGCCCCAGAAATTAGTTTTTTCTTTTCTGTATCTCTGCATCTTTCCTTCCTCTGGAGCTGGAATCCTCTTTGCTGCTGGATTCTCTCTGGATCACCTATAATTGAACACTTCCTTCCAGCTCTGTCTTTGAGAGAGGTTGTATTAATCACTTTGGTGACCTGCTCTGTAAATTAAAAAGCTAAAACAAAGAGAGCTAAGGTTTCTTAGTTAACTCTGAGTTCTCATCTCTATGTAGAAGTGTTCACAGCCATTAGGAAGATGTTACCATTCATTTTCATGTTTCCCCTTGAAAATCCTGCAGGCAAATTACCTCATATACAAAGTTGCTCTCAGATTTCACCCTGAGCTGTACATTCATCACCACATTTCCTCCTCAAGCTGCTGTAATGCTTTTCTCCATTTTCTCCATAATCTTTATTGCTTCAGGTGTTCAGATAGTGCTTTGCTTTTCCATTTAAAATGAAGGAAGATCCCAGGTCTGGAGGAAGAGCAGCCCAGGAGGGGGCTGTGCAAGTGTCAGCTCACCTTACGGGATGAGGGAATGCTGCTTGAATGCTTGTGATGGAGCAGCAGGGGAGGGCAGAGGCAAAGTGTATTAAAATTCAAATGCAGAAGAAACTGGGGAGAACAAATCAAGTGCCGTGCCCTTTGGCTCCTCTCCGGAGCTGAGTGTGCTTTGGAATCTCTCACTCTGTCTCCGGAGTGAAGCAGGCGCATGATATCGATGGCCTCGTCAATACTCCTTGTCTGCATGGGCTGGAGTGGTGCTGGGGTTAATCTGCTTCCAGTTGGGCTGTCCTTGGCTGGAAACGGCATGAAGCGATGGCTTGTCTGAAGGAATAATAAACATTGTTTACAATTGGCACATTAGTGCCTTAAGGATCAAGATGTGTGTGCTCAGAAAGGCAATCCTGTGTCTGAAATATTAATGTGCTGCAAGAGCACATACTCTATTTAACAAAATAAATGCTATGCTAGAAAGCAAGGAGCTGGAATGTTATGTTTCTACTCCCAGCTCCCTGTGTGAGATGCTGCAGGCATTTCCAGGATGGAGGAGTGGAAAGGATATGCTTTAGCTGAAAATAAAGGCTGCACAGGGCTGTTGTGTGTCAGGTTCTTCTGATGTCAGTGATCATGGAGGGGAAAGTGATGTTTGCTGGCCACGGTCTCTCTCATATGTTCTGCCACTGCTGCTGCTCACCTGCTGTGTTGTGTCTTGCTTTGGTGGTGGTAACGTGTAAGTTCCTCAGAGGATGAAGGAGGAGGGGACATCCTACCTGTTGTTCCCATGTCCTTCCCCACTGCTGCTGGAATCTGCTCTGCTGTGGTGTTCGTGGTTTTTGATGGCTGCTCAAACATTACTGTTGTCCTGCAGATCGTGCTGGTGTTTGATAGAAGAACCTTGGCTTGAGGAGAAAAAGCTAAAGAGAGCATATTTGTGTTGCAGAGATGATGAAGGTGCTGCCCTGTTCATTTTGAGTGCTCATGCAGGCCTGCTGCAGATATTCCTGGGCAGTTTGTGTCATGGTAACAGCCCCAGTTAAGATATGTTGAGGTAAATGCATATGAGGGAGATAGGCGGGTGCCAGCGTTCTAGGGCACAAGGCTCGTGCTTCCTCTCTGCACACAGGGCAGCAGCAGCTGCTGCATCGTGGTGGGCTGTGGGAACCAGTGGAGATGGGATGGGACTTTACAAGGCTCTATGTTACTGCTCTGTTGTCAACATTAATGGCTGAACATTATTTTTAATGCACTACCAGTGTCAAAATCTATTGCTGAACAGCAGCAACAGCAGAGCAGATGAAGCCCTGTGCACAGCTCCCTTCCCAGGTACCTCTGCACAGAGGCCTATTGCTGTCTAAAAATAGCTGAAGTTAAAAGGTCTTTCCAGAGCAGCGGTAAAACACTGGGAAAATGGGACCCCAGGGTTAGCAGTAATGGAGAGGCGTAAGGGATGTCACATTAAAGCTACATGGAATGAAAGCAAAGAAAGGTTGCACTGGCTCACCCTGGCCAGTGTCTCCAGGAGACAAGTTCCTGCAGCTCTTGCCTTTCTGCAGCATTCCCTTCCTGCTCCTGCTGCACAGGAGGGCACCTCTTTGTTCCAGGTATTCGCTCTTGCTTGTCTCTAATATTTTAAACTTGCAACCCGTGTTTGGATTGGGGTTCTTGGTGTTTGAAAGCAGAGTCTTTAGTTCTCGCCGTGTGTTGTGACAGACCCGCCCCCGCGGGCTCTCACGAGTGACTGGCACTGACGCGCTGTAGCAGGGATTTGTTTGAGACGGCGAAGATGGAATGGGAACAGCAGCACTGCTGCTGGTGCTGCCATGCTGCGGAGCTGGAGCTGGGCAGCTCACATGCACAGCAGATGCCGTATTTGTGTTAACTCTTCTGTTGCCTACCTGGTGCTGGGATGGCGGGGCTGCACCACACCTCGAGCATCAGTACCCAACAGCAGCGTGGCCCGAGAGGACGGACCTGAGCTGCAGGTGAGCAGCAAGGATTTAGCTTGCTGCGTGGAGCACGTTGCACAGGTTCCCAGCCTGCTCGCCCTGTCCCTGTATCCCTTTTCCCTTGGCATGTTTACAAAATCGTGGAATGGGTTGAGTTGGAAGGGACCTTTAAAGGTCTAGTCCAACCCCTGCCAAGAGCAGGGACACCTTCAGCTCGGTCGGGTTGCTCAGGGAGGTTCATTGCCTGGAAAAATCCCTTAATACCAACGGAAGAGTAAATGCACGGTTGCATTGGTGTAGATGTAAGATCCACCTGCAGACGGACTGTGAGGAAGTGATGTTAGAAGGGACTGCCCGTGGGTTTGGGGAGGAGCAGGTGCCTGTGGTGGCCCCGGGCATGGGGGGCAGGTCTGTGGGCAGCAGCCCCACGTGAGCCAGGTGCTGAGCCTCGGTGTTCCTGCAGTGCTGCTCTGGAAACAGCCTATAAGGAGAGTTACTTCCTCTCCTCGAGGCACTCAGCAGTGTGTTGGACAAGAGATACTTTGACTACAGTCAAAACCGATATAGGAAGCAGTAAAGCTAAAGATCACAGCTGAAATGGTGATTCCTGAGACAGAAAATTCATGCTCAGGATCCCCACTTGAAGTCAGCCTGGCAAGCTGGGTGGAATGATCTCAGATGTAAGGAAGTGGAGCTAATAGTTGCTTGGCTGAATAGATCCTCAGTAGTTGCCTTAATGTGTAAACAAATCAATGTCCAAACCAATAAGGTGCCTCCCTGTTGCTTTGTAGCAGCCAGTCTAATGGGGGTGAGAATTCAGCTGAGCACCCGGGAACTGCAGACACGTATCTGTGTGCCCAGGAAGGCAAAAGCATGAGTAGACACTTTTAAAAAAATTAACTCATGGAGGAGAAAGGGGAAGTTGATAGAAATGACCATAAATTATAAATGAGGCTTTTTAAAAATTACAAAGGGAGAAGAAGGACAGTGGCATCCAGCAGTGTCTGGAATAACAGCCGGGAGTTCAGCTCTGCAGCGAACCACAGGGATTTTGACAGTGTTTGCTGTGTGGGTAGTAGAGGCAGAAAAGGGAAGGCATTTGCTGAAAATACTTCTCTTGTCTATTTAAAAAATGCAGAGGATGTTGTTATATCATAGAGGAAGGAATAGATTGGTTCCATTCCAGTAGAAATTTGGAAGGTTGTTAGGCAGCAACTACAAATTCCAGAATGATGTCGTTTAGGTCAGCAGGTCCAGTAATTCACAAGTGGGTGCTTGAAGGGCACTGGCCACATGCTGTGCACTGTCACTGCTGACCCTCTGTGGGCGTGGGAAAGTGGAGGAAGTTTCCAGGAGGAAGCAAGCACAGAGCCAGGCACGGCAGTGCCGGGGGTCCCGTGTGGGGAGCCGGAGCCATCCAGCTTGGCAGAGCTCCTGGGCACAGGATGCTCGGGAAGGGGGCTGGAGGACGACGTAACTGGGTTTCTGCTCAAGGTTTGGAGAACTGAGCCAGCCAAAATAACTTTCTCTCTTTTGATGAGATTACAAGTAGGGCCAACACAGATAATAAAATTGGTATAATTGTGTGACTGTGTGTTGCATGGCAATTTAATTAAGAAACTGCCAGCACACAAAAAATCAACACAGCGTACACTAAAAGGATTAAAACCCAACCAGTGGCCTTCTGAAAAAGAATTCATTACAGACTAAGAGAAGCTGCAGCCATTTGGGCTGCCATGGTGGTTCCTACCTTCATCTCGCACCTGTGTCTCTGCTGGTGCTTGGTGCAGCCACGTGCTCTCCAGCGTGGGGGTCCCTGGCCCCTGGCCGGAGAAGAAGTCACAGAGAAGGAGGAGCCCCAGAGGAAAGGTAAACTGCCCAAAACCATACAGCTGCCAGCACAGAAGGGAGCAAGGATTGATGAAGGGATATGTGGGGAACAGGGAAGTGAGATTATATGCTAGCACAGGCTGAGGGTAGCTGCAGAGATAGTTGATTTGAACCTGATGATGGGAGATGGGAAGAAGGCCCTCACAAGCAAAGTGCTTTAGACTGCCAGGTCAGCTTGAATCAGTGGTGTAAAGTGGGAGCAGTTCTGGGGCCATGGTGGGGTGCCTGAGCTCATGCAGCTGGTGAGGGACTCCTCTCCCAGACCCCCGACGAACGCAGGGAAGGGAAGAGAAGATCTGTGTGTGTCTGTGTGACCTGGCAAGCCCCAGGCTGTAATGCCTCAGCTGGCAGCTTCTGGCCTGTGAAGGGAGATGGGTCAGTCCTCCCCAGAGCCGCTGGTAAATCCAGAGAAGGGGTGAGAAGCCTTTCCATCAGACAGGGTGGACAGGGCTGCGTGTCCCAAACCAGCCCCGTCTGTGGCTCCCAGGGCCCCGCCAGCTGCCGCCGCTCCCGCAGAGACCTCGCTGCCTGCTCTTGCCGCTTGCTCCAGGCAGAGTGTGCTGCAAAACCTGATTTATGCAAAATCAAATTGCATTTCATAGCACAATTTAGCTCTGCTTTGCCCTTCTATGTTTTAGGGTTGAATTGCCAGAACTTTGCTGTCTCTGCCACGATCTTCTGTATTAGAGTAGATTTGATAGAGATAGAAATGATCCATTTATTTACTTTTATTGATGAGCCTTACAGTAGCAAATGAGCTTGCAATGCAGAACTCTGCAGCAGCTGTGTGAAAACAGACCCTGTCTGAGCTCCCTGCATAGTCAGGGCTGGTTTTCAAGCCTGCAGTATTAAACCAGACTTAGTGCCTTTGAAAGGTGCTGTTCCCACTAGACAGGAAAGTGAAAATGCCTTTGGCATAACACTTTGTACAGCTACAAAAGAAATACTCATGGGCACAGAAACACCCTTATCGCACCCAAAATGAGGTTGTGGTGGCTGTTGGAGGTGCCTCCACAAGGCAGTGTGCTCGTTCCGCACTGAGGATTTACAGATGTGGTTTTGTCTTTCCTAAGGCTTGCGCATGTGGTGAGATGGATCAAAATGGGAGCTGGAGGTGCCCTAATCCCAGTTTATCCCAGTTTTCTGGCTCCTGTTCGTGGTTCTTCCTTTGGCCCCCCGTGTGTCTGGCACTTGCCCTCCTTGTGCCTTGAAGCTGCGGATTTTGAGTAGGGAGAGGATAACCCGCAGTGCTGTTTGCGAGCAGCACACTAAGAATAATCACTGTGCTCCTGCCGTGCTCCTGCTGGGGTGTTGGGATGATAAATACACATGTAAACGTAGAAAATGCCAGAGATAAAATGGATGACAAATGGGCTGTGCTTCCTCTGCTCCTCAGAGGGAAGGAGACGCTCACCACATGCGCGTGGAGGCCAGGGATGATTTTAAGCTCCGCTTTTATGACCGTAAGATAATAAGGTTGCATAAGGAGCTGTGTAGTTTTAAATTATGCCAAACATAAGTTATTTCTTTACCTTGGCTTCCACAAATCCAAACAAATGCGTCAAGAAAGGTGAGAAGTGTTTTACAGAAGGCTGAAGCTTTGCTGTCTCTTAACGCTGACATTTGGGCATGATTTATGGTCCAGCTGAGTGCCACGGAGCAGAATCGTAAAAATGATTCCTCTTAACATCTTTGCAGCTTACACACATCCAGCAACCCCTCCCAAATTTTTTACCCTCTAAACTGAGCAGGCTGTGGCTGTGTGCGCGTGGGCATCGTGACGTGCTGGATGAACTCAACCGAGGGAAGAGCCTCGTGACTATGGGGAGGATGACTCGAGGGAGGCTGACTGCTCTGCGGGGTGTCGATGCTCAGGGAAGAAATTCAGCTGAAAAACTCTGGCCACATTGCCTTTACAGTACGCTTGACTGGCCCTGTGTGGTGCGAGGGACCCGCCAAGCATCACTTCAGGCAGGAAGCTGGGACTGCAGCCAAGCACCAGGAGTGGCGTTGCACCTCTGTCCTGTGCATTTCAAACATCTATTTTGTCATTTTCTAATTATGCAGTTGCTGTCTGGGTTGCTTATGTGATAGCTGGAGCTCTGGGGTTTCCTGCACTTCACTCTGACCATGGCAGGTCACATTTGCTAAATGCAGCAGGAAGACAAGCTGGGGACAGATATTTGACATTATTTATCTTGACTGATTTGCTCTGTGGAAAAAATTATTGCATAGTCACATTTCTGCATGCGAATACAAATATAGCTGCCTGCAAATTTAGCTCCAAGTTTATACCACAGGAAAAAGAATGTTCCAGAACATGCTAATGATAATTTAATATTTTTAAATTGCAGCTCTGTGATCTGAAATTATAACATTACAGTGCTGTTGTTCTGTGGGGCAGTTGGAAAGGGTGATTCAAAGGAAATATTTGCATGGTAACATCTCCCCACGTGTCTGCTGCCCATGTGCTGGGTGCAGGTATTTTGTGGCTGCAGGCTTTTCCCCCCTGATCTGCTGGAAGACAAGACCTGATGTAAGTCAGGGTTTTGAAGGTTTATGTCTGTGCTCCTGCTGTAGAAGCTTTAAAATCTTCCTTTAAGTCTTGCAAGTCCTAAGGATTTGCTTTGGCTGCTGCTGCTGGGGTCACCAGGGGATCTCCTGTCTCTTCTAACCCTCACCTGCCAGTGAGCTCCAGCTGTGCCCAAAGGCAGCGTGAAACCTGCTCGTGTCTCCCTCATGGGAGATTTTTTACCCCTCTTATATTTCATCATTCTAGAAGCATAGGAGCTGTGGATTTGGTTTGTGTGTGTGCCTCTGACACCTCAGGATGCTGTTGTGTCTCTGGCTGAAGCTCAGTAGCCCCCATCCTTCAATCTGCCCCACCATGGAAATGCTCTGGTAACAAATGCTGTCCTTCCCTTGCCGTCTGATCCCTGCTGTGTCTTGGAGAGCCTGCAGGCAGCAGGACTTGGAGAGGGGCCAGGGTGGACCATTTCTTCGGCTAATGGCAGGTTTCATCCCACAGCTCATTTCAGCCGGGTGCAGAGCTCTGTGAAAACTCTGAGAAGTGCAAATGCTCCTCACCTGGATCCCTCCCCCTCTTCTGCTCTGGTGTTGGATATATATGCCAAGGGGATGTGAAATCTGACTGTGGGTTGGCGTAGTGAGCACAGCGACAGAGCCTCTTGCTCCTTGTAACTTCAGTTCTCCTTTTTCTTTTCTTTTTGCGTTCCAGAGTCGGAAGCATGCCAGCAAAGTCCGCCTCTATTACATGCTTCACCCCATCGATGGAGGCTGCCCGGCGAAAAAGCTCCGGTCAGAAAATGTGGGTATAATCCAAGTCCCTGTTTATTCAGCTGCTTTGTGAATCATTGACTCGGGGCTACAACACTCTCTCTGTTACAGCCACAGATGATCAGGTGCCCGGAGGTAACATTTAGATTAGCCGAAATGCGAAGTAACTGGAAATAATTTTCAGTAAACTGCACGAGAATTATTATGTGCATCAGCAACAGTAATTGCGTTTTTAGTTATTCGAATGTTCTTTCACAGGAAGAAATATGCTGATAGCAAATACTCAGGGCTTACTCCGTTTCAGTGCGATGGCTGGGTTTGCTGGTGAGCAGCTGGGGCAGGTGGCAGGGGCGATGCCTGCAGGAAGCTCGTGCCTCCAGGCGTGGGGTGATGGCCACTCTGGGGTGCTGCTGGCAGGGCCTTTGTGGTTGCTCTGTGTGGAGCAGCACCGGGGTCACTTCCAGACCCTTTCACCCAACTTCCAGCGTGTGACACCACTCTCAAGGGTGCATGTGCACCTCAGTGTGGGATAGGGAGGACAGAGAACCAATCAGACCTCAAATAAGTCAAAGCTGAACTATTTCCCGCTGCTTTTGTGAAAGGCAATATGGAGAAGGAATGTAATTCTGTGTTTGCTGATGCTTTTGCCAAGGGCAGCCCTAGTGGGGGTGGATTAATGCGTCCTCATGTTCTAGGTGAATGCTGGGCTAGGCCAGACCTAAATTCTAAAATTATTTGTGTTATAAAAATACAGCAGGGGAAATCTGCCAACATTTACAGCTCAAAGTAGGCCTGTTGCTGATCAGATATTATGCAAGCCTTTGCATTAGAGAGAACAGAACTATTTAGGACATCTCCAGTGCTGCACAATAACATCCCTGCCATGTGCATGTGCAGTTCCCGATCCCAGCAGCGTCACTCAGGCCATGGCACAACGACTTTAATGAATATTAGAAGCAATCCGTGAAAACCAATTAAATTCGTGTAGAAGTATCTGCAACTAAAAAGGGAATATTAGCCTTTTTTTCACCAAAACTGTTACGTGGCGGGATGCCATTGGGTTGGTGTTCTGCTGACCACAGAACTAACACCTTGTCCTTCTGCCAGGTGGCAGCAGGAGGGAGAGGTGGCTGCAGTTGTGGATACTCCGTGCAATGGGATTGGAACCAGTGTTTGCTTCCTGACCTTTCTGCGAGGTGAAGGGAGGGGTTGGCTGTTGTTTGAGGACTGCAAAAACACTGCATTTCCAAAACACCCGTTAGGCCTTTGGAGTGATAAGTAGAAGGCTTACACAAGTAGTCTTCCAATGGATAACAACTCAATTGTTCTGCTCTTCATTATTGGTTTAATTTGGTGTGGAGGAGGGGAAAAACCTCATGTACTGACCTTTCATTTTAAATTTCTGCTTAACATTTCAGCTGAAAGTAATCTGAGAAGGTATCAGGGCCCTACTGAAATCAGGAGTTATTTCTTTAAGTCCCAGTATTGGTGAATTGGGTTTAAATCCCGATTCTCACTGCTTTTAACCCTGTTTATGACCAGAACAGACATGGTGAAAATGTCTGATGCGTTACGAAGCACATTTTTTGGGATCGGAGAAAAACCTTCAAATCCTTTCTAGTCCTACTTGTATCGTAAGACAGTAAATTGCTTTAACCAACTTCGTCTTCCTTAAAGAGGAAAGGACTTATAACAGTGAGGATGAATGGTTTGAGGGAAGGTAGCGTGGTATTGAGTCTATTGCTGAGGTGATGTGTGTCCTGCAGAGTGGTGCTGGGGGTGGGAGCCAAGGGTCACTCTGTGGCTGCCTCGGGAGGCTTGGCCTCAAGCAGTGAGGAAATCAGAGCATTTAATGCTTCTGGGGCAGAATTCACCGTGTACTGTAACTGAAATCTTCAGCACCTACCCTGAGACTGAGATGTAACGACTGGATTTACGGCCAGCATTCTTACTGTGTCTTTTGTACCCAACCAGAGGTTTCTGACCAAAGCATTAGGTGTTGGTTTAGTGAAAGAAATTAGCAATGGAAGACTTCAGTTCGTTCTCCGACAGGTTTAAATGCTCACCAAACCACATCTGGGCAGTGGCAGGTGGAATGTCTTGGGTCACCCCATCCTCCCCAGGCTGCCAGCAGCTCTGTTTCTGCTGGAGAGGGTGTGTGGGACACGTGCTGACCTTGTCACACCTCCTGCACTTCATTTAGGGCTGGTTGTTCCTCAGGATGTCCAGGCCTAGGGGGCTCCAGACTTAGTGTTTCAGCTTTAGAGAGCCATGGACTGGTACTCGCTCTTTGCTAGTACCATGAGAAAAACAGGCTCCAGAATGGAAATGGCCTGAATTTCCTATGGAGCAGTACAGAAAGCAGCTCTTTAACAGCAGCACCTTCGTGCCCTGAAAATTAATTCAAATTTTAAAGTTTCTTTGCAGCATGTGGTTTATACTGCTATGTTCTAGGGTTTGTGTTATCTTTTATTCTTAGTAAAACCGAGGAAATGAAGACAGCAAATTTGTATCTGTGGAATAAAAATCCTTACCTTTGCTGTGGATTGCTCAAGGCACATCCAGCAAAGGACTGCAAGTGCCTGGCCCTGTTTGAGGATTATGCCTTTGAGCAGCTTGTTAACAGGCAGCCACATAACTGAAGTTAATTCTGTTGAATATACAAGACTGGTTTTGAAGTTTCTAATATTACAAAAAGAAGGCCTATAAATTTGGCTGGCTCGGTACAGCTACGGAGCAGGGGAAGAGTAGGGATGTCAGTGTTGGGAGATGGATGCTTTAACTCCAGGCCAGTGATGTGTTCTGTTGTGCTTCAGTTCGTATGAAGCCAGTGGCTTCCGTGCTGCCTTGTAGTGAAGGTTGGTGAGACGGGATCGGCTGGAGAAAGCTGCAGAAAGAAAATGTAGAAATACTCCTCGGCTGGGTCTGGCAGCATGGGGTTAAGGAGCTGCCATGTGGATTTACAGAAGCTCAGTGGAGCTGTTAGTGCCTGTTCACTGTTTCAGCCCCAGGAGCTGGACAGTGGTGAGGAGGAACGGGTGGGTGCACATGGGTGCAGAACATCCCCAGGGAGCAGCCACCTGCCCTGTGTAGAGCCCTGTGCCCCAGTTCAGGCATCCTGGGTGACCAGCCGTGTGATTTCACCACCTGCACAGCCCTGTCAGCGCGGTGTCATTCAGCAGGTGACAAAAGACGCCCGGATCGGCTTCCCCCAGCCTCTTTGGTTTCAGGTAAAACAGCCTCTGACAAATGAGAAGGCATAATTACCCTTCAGGGCTGGATCAACCTAGAACACCTCTGGCTCTGTGCAGGGGTTTGGTTGGTGGAGGAGGGAAGGGAGGTGGTGCTGCTAAGGGATGATACAGACCTTGGTAAACGCTTAATAATGGCAGAGCCCAAATACCTCGTGCACCCTGCTTACGACGAGTGGCACTTGGTGTATAAAGCTGGCTCTGAGGGAGCAGAGGCCTGTCACGCGTGTGCAGAGGGGCTCGCAGACCCACCAGGAGTTTGGGGACACCCCTCTCCTGCTGGTGGCTGAACTCCTACCCACGCATTGAGGTACTCTCCCAGCGCCTTGGGTGAACCCGGATGAGCTGCACAGTGAACTGTGGGTCAGTGTAAATGGGACCCTGAACTCTACATGAGGTATTGGAGGGCTCTTTGAGGGGGTTTTAATTTTTTATTTTTAATTGCAGTCTAGCTGAGAAAGTAGGTTGAAAAGGAAAAAATGTCACTGAAGAGCAGCCCTGGCAGAGGAAGAGACCCTGGTGCATTAACACCGAAGTGTATCAGCTTTTCAAACGAGCTCTGTTGGAGGCTCTTTGTATGTTGCCACTGATGATCAATAGATACCGGAAATTTTCTACTCTGCTCTTAACTTTCAAGTGATTTCCCTTTGAAGACATAAAATATCTTGAGAGAAAGCTATTTAAAAGAAGTGCAAATTACACTCAGAACAGTACTAATCACCTCTTGAGATTTCTCCCTAAGGTTTGATTTACAGTTATCAACAACAAAAAAGTGATGAAAATCAGCCATTTTTCTAATAGTGCTTTTTTGGGAGGAGAAAATGACCTTCATTGGTGGGTCAGGTGTCCACTCTGTGTTGGGTTTGCCCAAGGCTGGTGCTGGATCCTGCTGGAGGGACCTGTGTGATTTCAGAGAGTTCATTTGTTTCTCTCACCTGCGCAGAGGGTTGTGCCCCCCAGTCCTGTCCCCCAGGATCCAGACCCCAGATGTTTTGGGGTCTCTTAAAAAAGTGCATCAGGAGGAAGGGTCGGTGTTGGACGGCAGGGAAAGCTCTGGGTCTGTGTGACTCCCTCAGCCAGAGAACAAGAATAAAGGCTCGGGGATGTGCTGGGAGCTCCATGGCCATGTGGGACACAGTGACAAGCTGAGCTCCCAGAGCAGATGAGACCAAAGGTGTTGGGGCATTGGAGGTCTCCCCAAGCTGGACAGGGCTGGGACGAGGCAGGAGCAAGGCTGGGAGAGACAGGAAACCCCTTGGCAGCCATGGCCTTGGCATAACAACCTAGATTCCTCTCTTCTGTTCTTCTCTTCTTTCTCTGTGACTGTGCTTAGTGGGCTTACGCACCTCTTTTCTTTGTCTGTGTTTTTGTCTCCACCCAGGGCAGCGATGGTGACTCGGTGGATAAGAACAAATGCTGCACACTATGTAACATGTCCTTTACCTCGGCAGTGGTGGCGGAATCGCATTACCAAGGGAAAATCCATGCCAAAAGGTTAAAACTGTTGCTAGGGGAACAACCAGCATTAAAGGCCACAGGTAGGTCCGGAGGCAGCGAGCGGAGCAGGAGGGGCCGGTGCAGGGTGGTGCGGGCTCGCTGTGCCAGGGGGCTTGGCCGAGGTGCTGGCTCGGAGCGTGCGGGCAGAAAATGGATACAACATGGACAGCTCTGGCAGAAGCAGCTATTCATTTGTGTTGCTGTCATAACAACCTTTAAAGATTCCTGATGCTCATTATTGTCTGCTTTGTTTATGTAGATTAGGGGTTTATCAGCTGGGACTGGCCCTGGTGCGAGAGCCCTATCTCCGGTTCCACAGTTCCAAAGTGTTTTCTCGGTGGAAGACGATGTCTCCACTGGGTGCAGATAGCCAAGCCTGACTTTAATTATCAGCAGTTTAATTATCAGCTCAGCTAATATGTTTAATAAACCTTTGGTGTTACAGTACAGAGCATCATCTGCTCTTACCATGGAGGGAAGTCCAGGCTTTAAAAACCCTTGGATTGATTGTTTCTTGATTTTTGCCCGGATGGGTTTCGTGCTTTCCTCCGCAGTGATTCTAGTAATGTAGCCTATTAACTTTCACATTTAAAAAGTCAAATGTTGGAATTGGACAATTTAACCATCTTATTGTTTGCTTAACCATAAGGTCCCTGAAAACCACTAATAATCTGTGAAAAAAAATTCCTCTTTGGTTGTGGAAGCAGAGAATGCTCGAACAAAGCACTCCCCGTTCTCCAGGAAGGATTGCTGGGCTGAGGTCCTGCAGACAGACGTGACCCAGAATTGCTGCCAGTGGCACTTCCTTCAGCACAAAATACAAATGGAGCTGTGTGTACTGGAGCCTGCCTAGCACGTAAATCCTAGATGTGATTAGATAACGGGGGCTGGCGCTCCATGTGTGTGGTTTTGTTGCCTTTTTAACTTCACAGACTGTAGATGCTGATGCAGAGAATATAATTTGTCCTTTGCCACGGTGGGCTTGGGAACTGTTGGCCCCTTTGCCTGAGGGAATGTGGGGAATTGTGTTAGATGGTGGTTTGCTCGGTTTAACTGGCCGTGCTCGGGCACCAGTGTGTCCTGTGGGAGGCGAGGGTACAGCCGTGTCAGCCTGGGGGACCACCCCTGGGTCAGCCAAGAGGAAAGCTCTCACATCAACTATCATGGTCTTTCCCTCGTGTCGGGCTCTTCGGGCTGTTCTCTGCAGCTGGCACATAGCTGCAAGGGCACAGAGAGCAGCAGGGGCTGGGGTTTGGGGTTCATTTGTCCAGGGCTCGCATTAGAGCTTGAACCCCGTCCCTCATGTGCAACCTGCCAGCAGCTCCTCCTCCGGCACCAAAGGACCCACCACAAACCCTGGTGTTCCTGGTTAAGTCCAGGTGAGCTGATGTTCTCAGGAGTGCTGGGTCTCGGAATAGTACATGGACTGATTCCCGTGTAAGTTGACAATTTGGATTCACCCTTCGGCCGTGAGGCCTGGCCAAGGCAGGGCTTGCTAAGAGCTGCAGCCTTGCACTGTGGTTTTTGTCTCACTTTTTAATCATCTAGATCAGCCTCACAAGGCTCTCAGTGAGCCATGCTGTGTGCTCTGGAGTAATGGGCTCTTCAGCCATCCTAATCACTAGGAAGGAGTAACTCGAGGACTCATCAGCTCTTACAGGCACTTGATCTGGAAGATGAAGCTGAGCTCAGGAATACATTAATAAGCACCTCCTTGATCTCCAGGAGTTCTCAGAAATATGCCCTTTGGACACAGCATTTCTGGGCTTCCTGCAGTCACCCAGCAATTTTCACTGGATTTTTGTCCCAGTCCTCTGTGGCTGGCACCAGGGAGCTTTAAGTCTCTCAGAGAGAGCTTCAGAGACTCCATTGCTCATGAGTCCTGAGAGCCAACCAAGCACAGCCCTGAGCGTGCTGGATGCTCCTGGGGAGGATATTCTACTGCTGGATATTCTGGGGTTTCTGTCTCATCAGTCCCGAGGAAAATCACGTCTATTCTTAGTCTCCTTGCAGAGATCTGCGTTCTCCTTCACTGTTACCATCCAGATGGAACACAGATGTCTCATTCTCTGCCGGTGCTTTCAGGAGAATAAGTGGCCCAACAGTCGGGTTTCTCACAAAAACGACGTCTCATCATGACAGCGAAATAGTTGTGATCTTTCCTGTTGCTCTCCTGTACAAGGTTGTAGCCCTCAGAGGCTTTATGCCATCACTATTGCTGACAAATTCCTCTAGTCATTTCCAGCATCCTCTGTCAGTTTGCATCCCATCATCACCACAAGTTATAAACCAAAGAGTTGTGGGGGAAATAGCTGCTGTCTTCATCAGTCCAGGTGCGAGGACCTGCAGGCATCATTCCAGGAAAGTGGCAATGGCCCTGGCTTTGGGACATCAAAAGGGACTGAGTAAATGGCTTTTTGGTTTGGGTGCAAGGATCTGCCCAGCAGCAGCTGAGTCTGTCTTAGTCCTAGATTTCTGGGTTTTCTTCTGAAGAAAACTGAGTTTCTCAGTGCCCCCTTGTTGAGGCTCACTTTCTCATCCTCATGCTGAGTTCCTGGAGTGTGCCAATGGAAAAAGTTGGGTGCCATTTAAATCCAGCTTGGAATAAAAAGCTTTGGATGTGAGAAAGAAGTCAAACATTAGTTCATTGCCGGAGTGCTAAAGTGTTTCTAACTTTGTATTTTGCCTCTTGCAGCAAAGTAAGACTTTCTCACTTCCCTCCCACAGCGAAAGGGAACGTAAGGCAGACTGTCATGAGCTATTTAGCATTTTGAAATACTTGAAATAGTCAAACTCGCAGCTTTTATGTTTGTGTTTTAGATGGAGAAACATTTTTAACATTTGACGTTTCGTGAGTGTTTATTATTAATTTTCATGTCGCTGCTCAGGGAATGATGGCATTTGCTGTTCTGTAGCAGTTATGTAGTGCATATCAAAATGATAAATTCACATTTGTGGAGAAGTCAACTTTCATCTATTGCTCTTTGAGAGAATTTGGTAGACTTGGGATGTTTTCATTAATTGCCAGACTGGGCTCAGCACACCTTAGGAGTGGTGGGGGTTGTCAGTGGGCCCTGAGGAATGTGACTTTACGAGAAGATATTTTGTACTGTGAGTGCTAAGAGGAGATCCTTGCCCATGGCAGCTCCCATGTGATGCAGGCAGGGGATCTCTGCTGTGGAGCTGTAGCCCGTGGTCTCATGGGAGCCAGGTGTGGATGTGGGCTTGGAGCAGGGCTGGGGTGGGCGTGGGGGGCTCTGGTGCCATCCCCTGTAGCAGAAGTGCCAGTCCCCTTGACTGCCTCCCTCCTGCACGGTGCTTGGGGCAGCACAAGCCACCAGCCTCGTGGAGAGGGGCTCAGAGGCACAGCCGTGGGGCTGCTGGGCCGGCCAGTGGCTGAGGGCGGAGATGCTTCTGTCAGGTTTCCTTAGTGAGCAGGAGATGTAACTCCTGTGGACATCACCAGCTCCGTGAGCTTCAGCCTCCCTGGTTCCCCTCCAGCAGCAGAGTACATAGAAACGAGGAGAAGGCTGACCAAAAGATTGGATAGATTTAACTTTATAGCCTGGGGCTTGTGGAACAGCAAGTCAGATCTGTCGCAGAGCTCCTGGGCTGCTGAAATTGCTGGTTGTTTATAGTGGTCCAAACATCTCTGCAGCTCAGTCTGGTTCCCTGGACTCAGCCCTGTCCTGGGGTGCTGCAGAGGGCTGGGTCCCCCTGGCATCACCAGGGCTGTTCCAAGTCCCTGTGGCATCACTGGGTTCTGAGCATGGACCCCTTCCTGCAGGGAGGCTCCTCAGGGAGTGCAGGAATGTGTTTGCAATAAGCAAGCTGTGCTTGCTTTTCCTGAGTCAAGCACACGCAAAGTCCGTGTAATCCCAGTTTGAACAGGCAATATTGCAATTCCCTAATTTTCTTCCTAATGACTGTGCTGGCCCCTGGCTTTGCTCTTTGCTCACGCTGGCAGTTCTGCCGCGTGCACCTTGGAGGGGCTGGGCTATGTCTCTCTTGCTGGAACCATAGAAAAGACTTTTTTTTAGGAGCAAAATCCAGCCAGACCCTGCCTGGCCCTGCCCAGAGCAGCTCTTCAGAGGCAGCGCCATCGCTGCTGGAACTCTGATACCTTGGCAGTCATCATCAAAGACAATAGAAGGTTATAAACCCCTGGAAATTGATAAGGTTGTAGGTAATGTTATATGTAAGATAGAATTTCCTTGAAGGGTGTCCCTTACTGAGCAGGTCAGCAGAAGATTTATAACAATATTAACTTTCTCAAGCCATGGAGTCAATCTCAGTGGGCTCCAGGCATAATTATATGTCTAAATATATCCCTGTGTTGCTGTTCCTGGTGTCAGACACTGAGGTGGGTTTGGCATTTGCTGCCCTGTGCGCTCATCAGGGCTCGGCTGGATCATCTGCTGATCAAAGACAGCCACCACACACCTCTTGCCACCTCCAAATGTGCCTATTCTGGTACCATGGAGAGAGCAGGTTGTTAATTATTTAAAGAGCAGACATTTCATCTGGAAAAGAAAAGAAAAGGAAAGCCACATAAAAGGGAATTTTTGAATGAGGTGTGATAATTAAGTGCTAGTCATTGTATATTTTTGTATCCCGATGTTACCTGAACTTTATTTTACTTTAAACTGTTTTTCCATGCATTTGTGACTTATATTGTAGGAAGTTGGGAAACTCTGTCGAACAAAGTGCACTCCATTATATAAAGACTAATCACTCGCTCTACTTTGGAATGATTTGGGGGTCATGTTTGTGTTCCTGGACGGGCTTTTGATGAATCTGAAGGGAAATGGAATTAAATTAAGGTCGTATGTTGCTGGTACCTGACAATTCACGATGTGAAGATCTTTGAAGGATGGGACTGAGTATTGAGTACTTTTTTTTCATCTGTGACAGTTTGAAATGACTATGGCTTTCCCCATTCTTTCTGAGACCAAATAAATTGAAAAATAAGAATCCTGAGATAATGATAAATATGTCTGTCTATCCTGAGAAGGAGATGGCTCTGCATGGTGTATTTATTCTCCACTGACGATTTTTCCTGGGACTAGCAATTCAAGCAGGATAAGTTTAGCAGATTTAGTCAGAACAGTGATAAGACATGTATCTGCACTGAGAGCATCCTCCTTCCCCAGTTAGTGAAATGCAGAAAGCTGAGGAACAGTCCTGGGCTGTCCTTTCATGATGCTTTTTTTAATGAGAAATGGTAGCTTTCCAAGCAGCACCATCCAAAATATCCACCGGGACCGTGTAACTGCAGCTAATTATTCCCCGTGTCTAATGTGGGATCTGCCTCAGGGTCTGATGTTCCTCAGGCAGCACGAGCCTGGGAGAGCTCATGTCTGAACGTTGCCTTCCACAGACGCCGCTCTGGGCTCGCTGAAGCCGCCGCACACGGACAGTGCCCCGGTGGTGCCGTCCCCGCCGCAGCGGAGGGACTCGGACAGGTACTGCCAGCTCTGCGCAGCCTGGTTCAACAACCCCATGATGGCACAGCAGCACTACGACGGCAAAAAGCACAAGAAGAACGCAGCCAGAGCCGACCTCCTGGAGCAGCTGGGGAAGACCCTAGACCTGGGGGAGCTGAGAGGTGAGAGGCCTGCACATGGAGAACAGGGACCTGCTCCCTGTGGGATCCAGTGACCCTTGCCTGCTACAGTAACTGGTGGTGCGGGAAGCCTGAGATGCTGTTACTGCTTCCTGAGGTTCCCAGTTCTGTAAGAGAGTCCCCTGCTCCGGAATGCCAGCCTGCAGTTTTAGCAGCATCCTTTCAAAGTTGTTTCCCGGGTGTCTCTTTTGCCTGCTCCTAAAACAGTCCTTTCCATTAGTGCACACGCCTGTCCTCGAGCAAGTGTGGCCTGTCCCGGGGAGAGGAGAGCCCCTTACAGCTCGGCCCCACACAGAGGGGCGGATGGGAGGATGTTGCTGGAGGCAGAGCACTCCCTACATCTCCCTGATGGAGAGCAGGACAACTGTCTTCCGTGATTTAATTAGGGTTTGTAAAACGCTGCGATGGCCCTGGGTCAGCAGCAGCAAGAGGAGCTGAGCATTTGCTGCAGGGATGTTGAACACAAGTTTTTTGTGTTCCTGCTGAAGGGAGAGCAGCCTTTTTTCATCTGTCAGTCCATCCGTGCTGGCCCCACAGGGAGCGACTCTGGCACCTGCGGGGTCACAGTGGGAACTGCACCCTGGGGTTGCACAGATTTGGGCTTTGCACCCCTCTGGGAGCCATCCTCAGAGCAGAGCAGAGCCACAGCCACAGCCAGGCCAGTAGTCTCAGCAGCTGCAGCCCCCCAGCATCCCTAGGCCCTCCTGAGCTTGTGCTGGAGAGGTGCAGTTTGTGTCAGAGGATGTGTCCAGGACTGAATCTTGACAAGTACCTGTTTACTCTGAGGTGTAGGCACAGGAGAGGCACGAGCCTTTTGTCTCCACGGTCTGGGATCCCATGTGCACACAGGGACCTGACTGAGGCAGCTGAGGAAGGAGGACAACTTTGATTCAGGGCTACATGGGAGAGCTCTGGTTTGCCAGTGAGGCTTTGAAATACCATTTATACTCCTGGGTTTTTTTCCTTGCTAAATGAAATAATTTTACTTTAGATACTAATGACTATACAGTATATTGGGCATTTTGTGATCTCCCATAAACCTTGTAATGGTTATCTAGATCCTGTTGTGCTACCTAGTGTGACTCAGTGCCATCAATGATTCATGTTGGCTGAGTCACTGCTCACTACTGGAAATATGTGGGGAAAAAACCTGGAACAATAACATGGAAGTGCTCAGTACTTTGAACTGTGCCAAACTCAAGAGTGGATGAGGATGTTATTAACTGTAAATAAACCAATTGGGAAGTGTTTTATTCATTTAGCTCCTGTGAGAGTTGAAATTGGAGGCCTTCACAGCCTCATCAGCTGTTGGTTTTACCTTCACGGTGGTGCTGTGCATGGTTGGGGTTTGCACTGGATGCAGTGTGGTCCTGCCAGTGTCCGTGGATGGCAGGAGAGGCGACAGCAGAGCTGTGTCCTGGCTGTGTGGGTGCCTGGTATAGGGGAGCAGGTGTGGCCCTCTGGTTGGACACTTCAGGGTGCTGTTTTGGGGGCTCAGTCCGCAGTGCCCCATGCTCCACAGAACCAGCGAGGTGCAGTCAGACCCAGGGAGCCAAGGAGGCTGTCCCTGAGCCTGCCAAGCTGGGAAATCTTCTTTTTCAGTTTTTCTGACTAGGTGGTGACCATCTGTCCATCTGTGTCCATCTAGAGGTGCTCTCCTGGATGCGTTTAGCTGCAAGATTAGAGCAGATCTTTACAGGTGTTGAAAGCAGTCTCTGCAGTGGCCGGCACGGAATGATACCCACCTTGTGCCCGAGCAAACAGCCTCACCTTGGCAGGTAACATCATGTCTGACTACAAGGTAACAGTGGCAGCAGGACATGGCCGTGGTGGGGACAACATCCCCATACGCTCCATGCTCCTCACTGTCTTTGCTGCCTCAGTTTCCCCTGGATCGCAAAGTCGTCTCCTTCCTCTGCATCCCCGGTGGCTTCTCCCATCACAGCTTAAATATTAATTCTATTTTGACTAGTGTGGGAGATGAACATTTGATGCATTGTGTGAGCCTGGAACAAGCAGTGTCAGTTGAAGTACAACATTTCAGCAGCCTTTGATGTTTTGATAATGGCTGTAATAAAATATTTATTGATAAATATGAATGTGTATTTGGAGAAATAAGAATAGAGATATATTTTTGGACAATTGATATTTATAGGAAACAAAAACATCGATTCTTCTCACCAAGTGCTCATCCTGCAATTTTGAAGTCTTATTTTCTTCTCAGAAATAAGAATGAGGAGAGGAAAAAAAAAAAGGAGAAATGAGCATTGTTTCTGCAGTCTATGTGGAGTTAAAGCTGCAGCACAGGGGAGTGCGTGGGCACGCACACATCCCTTTCCCTTGGCCGAATGGAGTGCAGGGTCCAGCGCACTCTCTCGGAGCAGTTCTGTGTGGCACAGAGCTGATTTGGGACCCATCCTGCTCTGTGGCTGACCTGGAATCCCTGCTGCTCCTGCTGGGCAGGGAAGCATGTGAACGTACCCTGAAAGAGGAAGAAATTGGGAGTTTTCTTCCTGCAGAGCTGCCTCCCCTGGCTGCCCCTGCACCCTGGCATAGATCATAGGAAGATAAAACCTGGTGGGTACCAACCCCCAAATTCCAGGCTCTGCTCTGACAACTTGTGCCTGTTCAGCAGCAGAGTGGCCATAGCTCGGGTGGAAGCAGCGATGTGGCTCCGTCTGACAGCTCTCTCTCTCCAGCCTGTACCAGGCACAGGGAGGAGGAATGTCAAGTTTGCTCCATCAAGGCACATCTCACCAGTTTTAGTTCGAGTCTGGTGTCCCCCATGGCCGAGCTCTCCAGCTCCCTCTCCGAGGCAGGTGGGCTCTGCAGTGGCAGGTGGTTTGTGACGGACTCTGCCTGGTGCTGGGGCCGAGCCAAACCCTGCAACAGGTGCTCTGAATCCCTAAAATAAAGCACAGCAGCCTCTGCGGTACAGATGGACAAGGGCACGGAGATGTTGTCACCTGGAGCCTTTGTGTTCTCAGGTAAATTGGTGGTGTTGGAGATGCTTTCTTCCAGAATCAGGCAAAGAGCTGAGTTTCATTTTTCATCTCAGCTCATAATTTCTTGGTATGCCTTATAAATACTTCTCATTCTGTGCTGTCACTTGTGGTTAGTAAGAAGCAGTTTAACAAGAACTCCCCTGGAATGGGTTTTAATGCATTTTATGCAGCATGACATTAATAACTTGACTTGTTAATATTTTATTTAATGGGGATAGGAGGACATTCAGTTTTACATGAATGCGTGTCACGCTGCAGGGGAGGCAATGCTGATGTGTCAAAAAGGGGCTGTGAAAAGGGGATGTGAATACAGCCAGAGCCCAGCAGCTGCCAGTATGGCCTGCTCAGGCTGGGACCACCTTCCCATCACGGATGGCCCGTAGGGCTGAGCTCAGCCCCAGCACACTGGTTGGGGAGTTTTATGAAACCAGTTTCAGCCAAGTAGCAGTTTTGATGAGTTCCAGTGAGATCAAATTCTGGTAATTTTGATATCCTGGAAGTGATTTTTGCCTGTGCTCTCCTCCTGCTGGTCATTTGAGGCTGGTTTCCTTTCTCCGTCTCCATCCCAGTTCATGGAATCAGCCCAGTCTGCGGCTGCGTGTTCCAGCCTGTGGGAAGAGCTGCATCAGGGAACAGCACTGAGTTCCCCTGTGCAGAACACAGGAGGGGGAACAGGGTTCCCCCTGGTTCATCACTGTGAGTAGCCTTGACGTGCAGAGGGAGAAAATCATCATCCCCAGTTAGGAGCTGTATTCGCTGAAGGCGTTTCCACCTACACCAGTAATTAAGATTCACTGAGGCTGCTGTTAACATGCTGCTAAATTGGCTGAGCAGCAGACCCTTATTACCTTAAATTAAAGCATTACCTGTTTCTTAGTTTCCCAGTCCTGCTCTGCCATGTGGAGATTCTGGTGTGGTCCAAGTTCTCAGTGTGCTGGCACACCATGCCAGCCATGCACTCTGCCCTTCCAGTTCCTTCCCATCCTTTCCCATCCCTTCCCCTGCACTGTGGTAGATTCATGTGGCTTCCGATGCCCGTTGGTTTAATGAGGGAAACAGGAGCTGCCAGCAGTGGACAAAGGGTGTGACTGTAAAACCATCACTGCTCCATCAGGAATAAATTCTGTAAGGACAAAATCCATATGCACATCTGTAAATTGATTTTTGTTCTGTGCCACATCATCACATAGAAATACAGAAACTACTTAAATACCTCTGCAGTGTTGCTGGCTTGTTGTTTTCAAGCACTCATCTGAGTGATTTTGAAATATTATTTAAAGATGATTTTCATGTTGTGCCAAATTCCTGGGTGAGAGACATTATGAAGCGTTTGAGAAAAGTGTTGGTGTAGCTGGTGTCTGGAGTTCAAAACAAGATAAGGGATTTTTTGAGAGCCTGTAGGTCCAGCTGGGGAGGGGTCAGTGTGTTTATTACCAGTGCAGTTAATTATGGTGAGCATGGACTGATCAAATTTGAGAATGTCACACGTTACTTGTTCTAAATGAGCTGTTTTAACAATTCTGGCAAAGAAGTAATACTGTAGGAAGCCGGAAGAGACCTTTACAAGGAACATTAGAACTGCTCCTGAGGAGCACAGCAGTCCCTGCAAGGAACCCCACGGCTCCGGTGGTTTTAAGCAGAGCCCTTAGTTCAGCTGGGGACGGTCTGTACTGCGGCCAAGAGACAGCCAAGAGGTGAGAGAGCTCCCGCCTTGGCTTTGGGTGGCTGCCTGGTGCCCCTCCAGTCTGCCAGCCTTGACCTTCAGGCAGAGGCTGCCGAGCGTGGGCTGTCGGAGACCAGCAGCTGGGCTTGGCTGGTTCGCTTTGGTGGATAAATCAGAGTGGACCCCTTTGGGGAAAAGAGAGTTCCTAAGTGATCCGGCTGCTGAATGGACTAATGGGGAATTGCCCTGAATTGTGATCACTACCAAAAACTAGAGGGATAAAGGGCGCCTTGAGTGCTTGTTAGTGTGAGCACAGCGATGATGCTCTGAGGAGGGCACAGGAGAGAGATGCACCACACTCTCCGGAGGGATTAGCCTTTGAACCTGGCTTTCTTCTGCTCAGTTCTAAAAATATTCCTTTAGGTTTCTCTAATGCTTGAATCCCTGGCCTGGAAAAGTAAATAGATGGTTCACTGTAAAGAGAAATGTCTGTGAAACTGGAAATGAAATGTGGGATCCAAGTGCTATCTAAATTAACTAGAAGTTTGCTTGGGGCATAGGTTACTGCTTTTTTTTCTATTTCTCCCCCTTTCTTCAGGCATTTTCACTTATTTGTACTTTCTAGCTGCCATTTTGACTCTGCAAAGTCTGTAGCCCAGGCACAAGAGTGTTTCCCTCCTAGTGCAGCCCTGTGCTTCCCTCGTGCAGCACAGCCGGAGCCAAGGATTGATCAGCACTGGGTTTTCTTCACAGGCCTGAAGCGCAGCTACACCTGCAACATCTGCAACGTCACCCTGAACTCCATAGAGCAGTACCACGCACACCTGAAGGGCTCCAAACACCAGACCAAGTGAGTATCATTGTGCTCCTCCCAGGGCCTGTGTCTGCCAAGATGGAATTGTCTGGAGCAGAGCTTTGCACTCCAACTCCCTGTGAGCAGAGGAGCACTGGGGGGCTGTGCCCCAGGGACCGTGCTGTGCTGTGGTTGCTGTGAACACACAGGTACCAGAGGCACCTCCAGGCTGAGGAATGCAGGGCCAAACCCACATGGGCTTCCTGGAGTCCCACTGATTTGTGGTTAATGATACTGAGTTTGCAGCTTCTTTCATGTGTGAAACCTCAAAAGAGACACCATGAGCCTAAGGGGATTAGGTGTTTCCCAGTGAAACAGTTTTTGCTGTGATTTAGAGTAATTATGCGTTACCCAGCTCTGAAAACTGGGGGGAGTCTGCTCCGTCAATTACTACAAATTATTAAAATGAAGTGATGGAGATACATGATATCAGAGACTAGATTAATGAACTAATTGCTCTTAATGCACTTACATGTGAGCTTTGGGAACCATTTCAGGCTGAATCACTGGGAGCTGCCCAGATTAGGAGAGGAATATAAAGGGATATACCTGAAGTGCTTCAGGTAGCTTTGAGGGCAGTCTGAAAAGCGAGCAGGATGAGCAGAACTAGCAATGACTACTAATGGCTCATTTTGCTTAAGCCAGCAAAGCATAAACCCAGCCCTTCTCCAGCTGATGTCAGACCTTCACAGATTCCTGGTATTATTCGAGTTAGCTCTATCCTATTTATTCAGGGAGCATTTGAATGTCTTCCAAATGTAGTGATCCAGCACACCTGGCAGTGTAGGTGTGTTGTGGAGCAGTGGGCTGGGGCCAGGTGAGTGAGCCAGCTGAGGTTTTGGGCTGTGCCACGAACAATCTGTGACCTTTGCTGCCTCCATCTCCTGCTCTTCAGCACATCTCCCTGATGGGGGATCCTTGCCCAGCCAGGTTATGTGGGAGCACTGGGTCGGGATCCATACCCAGTGCAACAAATTCCCTCTGCTGGAAAATAGAGCTGAGAGCTCTTCCTCTTGGAAACCTGGAATGGCAGCATCTGTGCTATGCTGCCCTGGCCCAGAGCTGTAATTTATCCTTCCCTTGCTAGTCCTTCCAAGTCTGTATGATTATTGCTGTGGTAGCTGTTCGTATTACTATGAAGGATAAAGGAGTTTAACTCAAACCAGAACAGCCTCATGGATGGGAGACAGAGATGTGCAGAAAGATGTGTCACCAATTCCCCACTCCAGAAGGGTGCCTGGTCCTCTGGGTTATCCCCACACCTTCTGCTCTGGTGTGCAGTCTCCTACAATTAGCAGAGATTAAGAAATCTTAATTTCTAGTGCTGTGAATGAATCTTGGGAAGTTATTTGTGCTTTGACTGTTGTAGGAGTGACCGATGACGCGCGCCCTGGGCTCAGCCCGTTCCCAGTGCAAGGGAACGTGCTGGGCAGCACAAACAACAGATTTTGGCAGGGCTGCGTCTGTGTTTCTCTAGCTTTTCCAAGCAATTACCTCTTCTATACAAAGAAAGGGACTTTGGAAATCCAGACCTGGTCCTTTGCCGAGTTTCCACAGGGGTGATGCCCCACTGGGGCATTGCAGCACCGTGGCTCCCAGGTGTGCTCCGTGCTGGGGGGCAGGTGAGGATCGTCCCCTGCTCGTTCCAGCCAGTGTTCTCCCACTGGTTTCTGCTGTTCTCATTATTGTTGGTTAATGTCAAGACTGTCCTCTGCCTCGTAACTCAGGCTGAAGCCACTGGACTGCAGTTGCCAAGGCAACAAAACATTTTATGTAGCTATCATACTTCATATAGTTAAAGACTAAACAAACCTGAAGAAAGGGGCAGCAGTTTGTGAAGGACAGGGATGAAGGGATACAGGGATTTTGCTCTGGGACATGTGAACAGGGAACAGTGATTGCAGGATGGAAGCTGATACCACCCAAAAAATACCAGGCAGATGAGTTTCCTGGAAAGCTGCTTCAGGAGAGAAGAACTTTTATGAGGAATGAGCTGCATTGTGGTTATTTATTACTGTTCCTGAGAGCTCTGCAGAGAGCAGCACGCTGAGAGCCCCAGTTAGAGCTGCCTTAAATAACCCACCATACACAGCATGAGCCTGGCAGCTGTGTTAACCAGGACCCTGGCACTGCCCCGTGGAGGGCTGGGGGCCCTGGGGCTCCATGGGCAGCACACAATTTGAGGCTTGTACCCTGCAGCTGAGCTGCTCTTCCTTGAGTGGTCTGGCCAGGAGAAGTGAACCATTCACAGGACCTCCAGGGGCTACCCCAAATGCTTCTGACTGCATTTGTTTGACCAAAAGAGGGGGGAAATGGGCCTTAGGAAGGAAGCTGGAAGTGTCTTGGCTGGTATTTTGGTGTTGAATAAAAGATGCAGGAAGAGGGAGCTAATACTGAGCCAGTCCTTATCCCTCCAGCCCGTGCATACGCAAAGCATATGTATCTGCCAGCTCCCATTTCTTTGTCCAGGGTGCAGGTACTTCAATTTGAAAATTGGATGCGTGGGGAGCGCAGGGCTCAGCTCGGGCTCTGGTGGGTGATGCCGCTGGCTGTGGGCACGTGCTGGCACGGAGCAAGTTTTGGAATGTGGATGGACTCTGGAACATCTGCAGCGGGGAGGAGCACCAAACCTTTAATTAGGGATTTATGAACTGTGTAGAGATGATTGAGTCATTGTTTGACTTGCTTTCCAGAAATAGATGAGGGCTTTCTTAATCTCCTCTCTCCTTCCCTCCTCCCCCCATGAAGCACAGAGAAGCAGGGCAGGGTGCCAGGGAGGGGCCAGTGCCCGCTTGGGCTGAACCGTGGTGGGCACCAACAGCTCCTTCCTGTGGGCACCAGCAGCAGCCAAAATCCCAGTTGTGACTGTTACTTCCGAGAGACTGGGAGGGAGGCACATGCCAGCCTTGCTCCTCACTGTTTGCCATGGGCTGGCAAAAACAAAACCTCCCTCTTTTCTGCTTTATGCAAACTGCAGAGATGAAAAATCACTGCTCAAAGTGATTTGCAACAAACAACAGGGATTAAAGTCCCAGATAGCTGTGAAAGGAGACAGAGGATATTCAGTTTCTGGGGTCAAAGCAATGCTTGTGCAGAATGTTACCCTGGGGCTTTGCAAAAAGCGCTTCCTGGGAGTGGGTGCTGGGTCATCACTGTCGCCTGGAGAAAACAGCTGCCTGTAGGGAAGGTACTCCAGAGGGCCTGGATCTGGGTCAGAAGTACCTCCCCTGGGCATGTGGGTAGAAGGACCAGAGGTGCTTTTCGCAGAGCAGAGAGCCCAGACCCACCTTTGGGGTGAGTATCATCCCTGGGCCAGCTGTGGGTCTGTCACACGCTGCAGTAATGTGCCAGAGAGCGAGAGCTGAGAGCTGAGAGCTGTCCTCCGCTGCTCAGGCTGTCAGCGACGGAAGGCTGAGATCCAGCCCTAGTAATTAAGAGTCTGACTGTGTGGAGATAATGATTCCCACTTCCATAAAGAAG
This sequence comes from Gymnorhina tibicen, assembly GCA_013399875.1. Classification (NCBI taxonomy): domain Eukaryota; kingdom Metazoa; phylum Chordata; class Aves; order Passeriformes; family Artamidae; genus Gymnorhina; species Gymnorhina tibicen. Next base: position 657,464 of record VXAZ01004311.1, on the reverse strand, counting down.
AATTTTATCTTCTTGCCTTCATGTTGTCTCTTTGATCAGCCAGACCTCTCTGCCACATCTAGAGCTCACAAATGTATTCCAGGGTTTTATAACCACTCATTTACACTTACATAGATGCTAATACACGTGAGGGTTTCCCTTTCAGATTCAGGCTTCCTGGTTAATTTCAGGACTTTTGCAGAGAGGGGACCCAATCCTGCAGCCATCATTGGGGTGAAACCATTTCAGTGGTCAAAATTAATTCTGAGGGGTTAAGAATGGTCATGTCCAGTAGGGGAGGTGGCTCTGCAGCCCTTCCTGCACAACTCTTAGCCGTGACTCTGGGCTGCACCCTGTGGAAGCCCAGATGGTTGATGTCCTGCTGAGGACAGCAGGCTTGGGCTTGGGCCTGGGCAGGCTCTTTTCCCTTTTCTTTTTTATTTTCAGGCTGAGAACAAAGATGTCTAATTGGAACGGGGTATTTATCAACATAAGCTGCATGGCTATTCAGGAATGAGCTAATCAAAATATTGTAAATATCGTGCCTGGAGAAATGTCACCCTTTCCCGTGGCTGCGTTTACATCGCTTTTCCCATCTATTTAAGAAGGTGTGAACAAACACTGACAGCCTGTTGTGGCTGAAGCGCGTCCCGGGATCTGCGCAGCCAACACACGGGCGGCTCCAGGGGAGGCTCTGGGGCTCCTGGCCCGGCTCCACTTGGGTCAGATTTAGTGCCAAGTGTTATTTCTGTTTCTCCTGGATGTTTCCAGCCCTGTCCCCGGTGCCAGAAGGTTGAGCTCCTCCTGCACATCCTCACTGAGAATGAAGGTGTTCTTTGATACAAGATCTCCACTAAATTTCTGGAAATTAGAGTAAATGAGTTGTATCCTGCGCTTTACACCCAAGCCAAATTATTTTGTTCTTACCTTGGTGTCCGCAGTAACAGTAACACTTGGTAATATTAACATTTCTATGTGCTTTTTGTAGTATATAGTGGCTTATGCATAAAGAAGCCTTTAGAGCAGTAACAACTCCAGAAGATGAGTAGTTACAAAAGGTAGATGGAATTGATAGGCATTTTAATTTGTCATAGTTTCAGTTCCAGAGAGCAACTGAATAATTACACTGCCTGTGAAGAGAGAGATTGTAATACTTCCCCTCATTATAGATCTAAATTGTCTCCCTTTCCTCTTAATGCAAGTGAAAATAAAGACACCTCTGATATCTTCTGTTTTGATCAAAATTTGAAAGCCCCAGAAGAGCCCATACAGCTTTGTGTTGTGGTGTTGGGTGTATGGATTAATTTTTTTAATGTAAAACCCAAACATGGGGCTAATTGCTCAAAGCACAAACCTGAGCTTGCTGGTGCCACTTCCCGTGAGGAATTCCCCATCAGCTGAGCTGTGCTGGGCCATGCAGGAGGCGAGTTGGGCAGGATTTGTGAAGCTCTTAAATTCAAATTGAGGACCTAAAGAAAGGAGACTTTTTCCAAATTGCTATGGTGGTTTTCTTTCATAAAATACAAGATTGTCCTTAAAACTGTAAATATGCTTTAGGTAGAAAGAGTTTATTTATGTACTTTTTAGAATGGAAGTCTCCTGGTGGCTCACATAGAACATTTCTTTAGTCATTCTGTGGAGAGCTGCAGGTTTTCCCAGGGCCAGGTCCCCAGGCAGAGCTCTGGAGTGGGATGGGATCCCCCAGGATGGAGCCTGACTTGAGCTTCACTTGTCTCTTGCAGCCTGAAGAACCAATAGTAGCTCGTCAGTGGAGAAGAGGACAAGCACTAACGCTGCTTCTGTGGAGGGGAGCGGGTCAGCAGGAGAGGAGGCTTTCTTGGACAGTGATCCTGTGTGGATTCAATAATTAACATGTAACTAACCTTCGCTTTGGACAAATACATGGATTTTTTTTTTTAATTTTGTGGTGAGTTAAAATATTTCGATGGATTTTTTTACCCTTTCAAGACAATATTTATTCAGCACAGAGTCTAGAGTATGATAACTATCCTGTAAATACAGCACTTACTCATCAGTCATCTTCAGGGACAGTGGAAACAAACTATTTTACTTTTTCATATTTATTCTTAGATTTCTCCCAAGAGTATAAGATTATTCTACTACATTATCCATGATAGTGATGTAATCAGTCTTCAATCAGAAATAAAACACACTTTCTTCACCTTCTCCAGCATGGTTTGTGTCAACACATAGAGAGCAACAGCAGTGAATCCTGGGGACTGTGTAATGGATGAGTTTCTTCCTTCCCTCTTTGTCTCTAGAGAAACAAATGGTTCCATGAGTAAAGAACACTGAAAAGAAAGTGTGAATTCTTTTTCCTGCTGGTGGGATTCCTGCAGGCTCGCCAGAAGCTGTTTGCTTTATTGACTTTGCTGCAAGCCCGAGGCCGGGCGCTGCTGTGCCCAGCACCCTCCCGGAGAGCTGCGGGGAGCACGGCGGGGCCGGAGCCGTGGCAGGGGCTGGGCCGGCCGGGCCGCCCCGCGCAGGTGAGGCTCTTACCTGCGCACCCGCAGGGAGGCAGCGAGAGGCAGCGCAGACGCGGAGTTACCCCAGCGCTGAGTGCAGCTCTGGCTCTGCCGTGCGCCGGCCAGCAGCAGCCCGCTCCCTCTGCCTGCCCGGGGAGCTGAGCACAGACGAGGAGCCGAGTCGGAGGAGAGGCCTTCGCTGTTCTGCATCCCACGGGCTGCCCGGAGCTCCGCTGGTCAGCAGCCTCAGCCCCCTGGGCTGCACTCGAGCCTCCAGCCCTGTGAAGGGGCAGCTCGGGCGCGCTGCAGCATCACCTCGCTCGCTCTGTGGGGACAGTTAGAGCCACTGCAGAAGCTCTGTGTGATTAATTTGTGCTCTTGCATCGATGCCTTTCATGTGTGGAGGAGAATGGGTTTTTCACAGATGAGTAAACATCTCCTTGGGTTTCATAGCTGTGGGGAGATTTCATTTATTGTGTTTTGGGTAATAACACAAACCGCCAGTGTTCCCGAAGCTAAACTGCCTCTTTACAGAGAGAATGATTTACAGAAATAGGGCACATCAGTCATGTGGGTTCAAGCCTGACTTCTCTGAGCCTCCTTTCCCCAAAGGAACCCTCCCCCAAGCAGCATCCAGGGTGCTGCAGAGGCATTTTTGTCAGGAGACAAACCCAAAAATCTTCTGTGTGCTCTAGTAATCACTACAAGCTAATTGCAGCAAATTAATTACAGCACAAACACAATTTCTTTCCCCAGGCTGGTGTGGAGACAACTCTGCAGTGAGCTGGGTTGGACCCAGCCTCTGCTCCCAGCCTGTGCTAGGCTGGCTGTTCTCCCCTGGGTCTCCAGCCTGGCCTAGAGCTGGTGGCACTCCAGCAGCTCTCAGGTAGATGATGTTTCTCGTGGCACTGCAGAGCAGCAGGGGCAGCGCTGCCAACGGGATTCCCACATCCCACCCCACACCACCCAGCCCCGGCGAGCGAGAGGCAGCTGAGGTGCCCCATCACATCCCCCCATCTCTCCCACATCTGCCCGCAGTGATAGAGCAGTGCAGTGTTTCCATGGGTTGGAGTATTGTCCTGGTCCAGTCGATCAGGCTTTGGTCCCTAAACCCTTCTAATCTCTTGCTTTTCCTAGGTTCATTAGGCCTTCAAAGCAAGACATAAAAAGACAAATCTCCTCATGGAAAGTCAGTGATCCCTCTGGAAGTACTGCCAGATCTCTGATGTCAAGCCTGGTCCAATGGCCCCAGGCTGAAACATGTGAGCAGATGTATTAGAGAGCTTTGGAAGTGGTTCAGTGCAACCATTGCGTCCCCCATGGTTACTTTAAACTGAAGGGTGAAAACATTTGTGTATATTTTCTTAAGTGAAAAAAAAAACAGAAACACACTCAGCATTTTTCGTGCAGAACATCTATACGTAACCGTTTGATTTTGTCTGTTCTGGCCAAATGTTTTTCTGGCTTAAAATGGTCTGTAAAGAAAGTAAATCTCAATAATTTATCATCAGTCTGGTTGGGTCTCTCCCCAGACTCACTTTACAGACAGTGCTGACTGGAATACTGGTGGCACTGGGAGACAGCTGCAAATGTGACTGCCAGCACTGAAACTGTGATGTTTTAGATGTGTTTAATTAGAGTTTGGAGCCCATACTAATGCAGCTCTCTCGATTCTGGTGTGAGTGTGTCAGGTTGTGTTTCAGGGGCAGGACACTGACTTCCAGTGGTGTTTGACGCTCAGACACGGCTCAGCACAAATAATACGTGGTTTTATCTGGCTCCTTGTGGGGAGGCAGCGGAGCTCTATGGCAACAGGGTGTAACATGAGGCTGCCCTGAGACATGCAGCTTCATACAGAGATTAATCATGGGAGAAGAATGCTCCTGGTACGTAAGTGGTGCTTCCTTTGTTAAGTTCCTATTACATCGACTTAATTAGCAAGTCCTGACCTTTAAAACCACCTTCTATAATCTTCAAATTAAGTATGTGGAAGTCTGATTCTTCCTCTGGGCTTCTTCCTCTGTGGCAGCTTCCTGCACCTCTCTGAGGTCATAGGCCTGACCAGCTGCCAGCCCGCTCCCACAGCAAGAGGCTGCAGGGAATCCCCAGGGCTGGAGCAGGTCTGGAGACAAGCAGGACCCAGTTTGGGGGCTGAACGTTTGAGATCAAGAGAGAGAAAGCAAATGTTCATTAACACTGCAGTGTGTGCCCTGCTGAAGTTACTGCACTGGGCTCAAGTGTGAGACTTTATGAAAAATTTTGTAGTGGGCCACTGTTCCCTAATCGAGCCCTGTCGCCCACTTGCAGGTCTCTGACAAAAGCCTTTGTCTAACATGTTTTTAATCAGCGTGTGCATTTCAATTTGCATATTAATAGCAAGGAGCTGTTATTACAGCTGCTGTTGATGAGATGGTGTCACACCCATCTTCCCATCTGAGGAAAAAAGAAACTGCATCTATTATGTAAAGAATGACATTGGCAGAAAACATGTCTGAGGATCGTCCATTCTTTGTCTCTATCTTCCTTTATCTCTGTCTTTATTTTGCTCTTAATGGCTCATATGGCTGCATTCATTAAACTTCTTTTTTTCCCTTAGAATGAGGATCATTTAACAGGAGACTAGGACAGGATTTTGTGCCTGTTGTGACAGCTCCAAGCTAAATACGACACTTTGTTCAGTGGTTTTGACTTGTAAAATGGCAAGAGGTGGCCCTGCTCTGGGAGTCATTTTTTGCAGCTGACCCAGAAGAATAATTAACATGCTGTAATGAACCATGGCACTGCTCGCTCTCCAGGTTCCAGCCTGTCACAGCTCCACAGGTGTTGGCTTCACCATCCCTCTCAGTGCCAGAGGTGGTGCAGGAGGCAGACGGCACAGGAGGCAGACGGAGCACGGCCGCTGTTCCACAGAGGATGCACAGGAGGAGTGGGACGAGAGAGAGCTCATGGAATGGCTCAGAGCAGATTTCTAGTTCAGTAGTGCAGGGATGCTTTAAAATGGATCTCAGCAAAAAGGCAAAGCTAATTATAGAAAACCCAAACAATTCCTCCCTGCTCTCTCGTCCTGAGCATCTGTGGCCACTGACCAGTAAGTGCCTATGGGCTCTGGGAACAGGAAGGTGAAATCAGTCTCTGCTCTTGTGCCCAAGGGTTGTTTTCCTCTCCAAACATCCCGTCTGCAGCCTCTCCCTGGCAGAGCTCAGGTGGTTGTTTCACCCTTATAATTAGTTCTATGTAATTTACTATTAGTGTTGTAGTAGTGAGGATCTAAGGCTATAGGATAATCAGGTTTATAGTGAAATTAGAGTATCCAATAGATTTAGAGACCAGACAGGCTTTAGGGCAACAGATTCTTCTTTGGACCTGGAATAGGAACAACAAGCTTCCGGCTAGATCTAGACTAGGAAAAAAGTCAGCTTCAATGTAATTATGGCAACAAATTGGACAGTTTGGGGGGAAAGGTAGTAAGTCCCTGTAAAATTAAGTAGTATAAACCTAATTTATTATTTCAAATTTGGGAGGTTTAAATGGTGTTACAATCATCACCTAATTTCACAGGGTTTGAAATAAATTTGTTGTTTTGCATTGGACAGAAAGTTGGAACTGACAGTTGCCAGCTGTGATTGCACATGTTGTGGGTTGTGCTTGGGGGTTTGCTCAACCCTCTGTTGCCATTCAGCGTCGTGCATTTGTTCGTGAAAATGCCCAACGTGGTGATTTCTGTTCTGAGAACAGGGTATTTGTGTCTGTGCCAGTTCTAAAGCGAGCACAAACATTGACATGCATTGCAATAGGAATGTTAAAAATAAATTATTTTAAACTGTGCTGTATAGTTGGATTAATTTTGGGTTTTCGAGGATTTATTTCAGTTGCGTCTCTTTTCCCCCAGCCAAACCCTGTTCACCTCAGAGAGGCTCTGGCACGGCGGGGTGCCTATTTGGGTCACACCAGTCTTTCCCTTTCCCACCTGCTTCTCTCTGAAGTTTCCTCCTAAAACAGGAGCCCGCGCCCTGCATGTGTCCCAGCTCTGCGGGGAGTGGGAGCGGTGCCTCCTGCGGCGGCCGGACCCCGCGCAGGGCTGGCAGCCACTGCGAGGGGAGAGGGAAAGCAGTGCTGGGAACAGCAAATGGAGCTCAGGAAATAATCCATCACCCTCTCAGCACTGAGAGCACCGTGGCAAACGTGCTGACAGCCCACCTGGCCCTGCCTCCCCTCTTTGCCAGTTGCCTCAGTATATTCATGGTGAGAAATAAAGTGATATTTTAAATTCATACCCAATGGTTCAGACCCATTTCTCTGCACAGCAACACCAGGCTCCTATCCCAGGAGGGGCATTTAGAAAGGCCTCAGAGACATTTAGCAGCATTTTCTCTTGGAAGTCAATCTAGAGAACAGCTCTGGAGCCATTCCCTTTCAGCGGGCTTCAATATATGTGTTTTAAATAGTCAGCAGCTGTGTGAGTTTAATATAAAACACGAGCATTCTATTTAATTAAACACGCAGTTAAAGAATATATACAGTTTGCAGAGGGATGCTCTGTGGCTCCTCTGCCCCTCCATGTGTCATCAGGGTACTGCTGTCTCCTTCCTGCTGAGCAATAAGCTGGCAGCGACTTCAGCAGTGCCCTTGGGGATGGCGCTGGTCCCTCCCCTTTGCTGCTGAGGAGCACCCAAGGGTTATTAAGTCATTTGGCCCCTTGGGAAGATTTATTCCTGTGACAGAGCACGGATGACGTGGCTCTGCCTGTGCCATTGCTGAGCCTCCCACCCCAGCAGGGCACCCCTGCGGGCTGGAGGTGCTGTTATCTCCGGTGCTGTATCTATGGCACTGTCAGTCTGGGTCATTAAATATCTCCTGGGTCTTCTCCCCTCAAACCTTTCCTCATTTTTCTTGGCCAGGCAATTACTCCCACCATTGCAATTGTACTTAGCGCGTTCTTTCACTTGCTGACTTTCAGAGAGCAGCAGAGGCCACGTCTGGGATCTGCAGGGCAGTTGGCTTCGTCGTGGAAGACACTGTGGCAATTCAAAGTATTGTTGCTAGTGCTGTCGTACAGGCAACACAGATGCTGGAGGACACAGTCCCTGAAACTTTGACCCAGACTGGCACCAGGCAGGGTGATAATGGCCCAGCGGGGCTAACAGGGGTGGCTCTTTGCCTGAGCTGCTGCAGAACTGCTGAACTCATTTGTTTCCTGCAGGTTTCAGACTCACTGCTCTGGCTTCTCCACTGCAACGTGTACCCAGAATGTCCCTGGCCTCTCCACTTCCATTTGATAATCAGCAAAGCAGAAATAGTGCTTTTGTGTCTCCTGCTTACTAGCTTGGGTGACTTGTGTAAAGAAAACATTAGCCAGAGAATTAATCCAGAGTGCAAAACGTGCTGGTTTTTATGTGCTGTCTGTGCTAGTGTTTAACCGTGCCTCAACCGAAAATAGCAGATTTTGGGGATACTTAGTAGCTCCCTGCTCATCAGCTCGTAACATTCCTGTTCCTATTGTCTAGCAGAGACTGTCTGAGCTGCAGAGCAGTTTCTGCCGCCTGCAGAGATGTACGGGCAGAGCCGGGGTTTCCTTGCACCATTTGTGTGAGTGCACCCACCACAGAGTGCCCCAGGCTGGGCCCGAGATCACAAAGCCCAAATGACTCAGGCATGCAGCCACTGTGCACAAACCACTCATACAAGCCACCTCAGCAGCTTTTGCTTTAAAACTGTGAAAATTATTTTGCACGTTTAACACTGCTGTAGTAGCTGCAATGGTATTTACAATCCAAATCAGCCGAAATCTCTGCCAGAACTGTTGTGAGTGGGGGCCTTGTAAAGTCAGTCTCTGCTTTCCCTCAGGAGTGAGAACACAGCGCTCTCAGGGGTTGCCACGTTGGTCACGGCTGTACGAAGAAATGCTCATTAATTGGCTTATCCCCCTGAACGGGCAGCAGAGTGTCTGCCAGGCGCTTGGAGGCTCCAGTTGGCACAGGCAATTCTGCTGGGCTTTTGCTGGAAAGACACGGGATCAGCCCTCTGGAAACTCCTGTATGGAGTATTTCCTGTCTGTCCTCACCGAAAGTCACGGCCACAGAACTGCAGGCAGGCACTCTGGCTCAGTCAGGAGAGCACCGGTGACAATACCTGCAGTTTAACTGAGGCAGAATTAGGGACTGGCTAGGGAAATCCTATTGCAGCAGAAGCAGAATACCAGGTGCCCTCTCATCTCTCCCAGCTCCTGCAGGTTGGTCTGTTCTGTGGGTGACTCGTGTGTAACCTGTGGAGTGAGCTGGCCTCCTGCTCTGGCTGGGAACAGCGCTTGTCTCTAGGCTGGAAGATGGGGGGCTGGTGAGCTGGAGCAATCCACGCTACCTGGCAGCCTGGTTCCCTGTTGTTAATCACTTGCAGTAAATTGAACTAGTGGAGTTTGTGTGACAAGTCAGGGGAGAGTGATGCAGCAGATTTATCGAGGTTGCAGTGGCAGTGACTGTCCCAGGTATTGCTGTGCTCCCTGGGCTGACAGGCAGGTGACATGATGAGCTGAAAAGGTCCATGTATGTCTGCACATGCATTTTGCAGGAGAAGTATCTTAAATGGCAAACCTGCAGGTTTCGGACTGTCCTTGCAGCCAGTTCTCTGTGTCTGTCTCTTTCTGGTGAAAGTGCTTTGCTGAGATGTCTTTAATGCTTAGTAAATTATCTTGTTTGTTTTCCCTCTGACCGTATCTGTTTGCCAACACACACTGCTTATTGCTTCACAGCAGCAGGGGGTCCTGCTTTTGGCATGTTTATTTCACTGATGTTTGGGTTTTTACTCAAGTGGATTCCCAGCAATATTCCCTGCCCGTGGGTCATGTCTCAGCTGTGTGTGGACTTGGGGTAGTGCTTGAGCAGAGGCAGGAAAGCCTCTACTCAAAAAAAAGTAGCTGCTGCTTTTTCACTGAGGTGAGCTGGGGTGTGAGAAAGCAACTTTAATACTTACTAGTTTTTAGGCATCAAAGTTTGTAAGTCTACAGTCTAAAACTTGTCCACGCAGCAAAATGAGTTTCTGCAGCCTGGTTTGCTCTGTGCCCCTTCAATCCACTAAAACTCATGCTCCCTGTTCCCCCTTGCTTCCAAATGCCTCTATCCTGCTGCTGTGTTTTGTTTTTCTCTTGCCAAGCCTGGTGCCTCCTTAGCAGACGAGTGGGCTGAGGCGAAGCCCTTCTGGGTGGGAGCTGGGAGCGAGGGGAAGCGTGGGAGGAACAAATGCTTCACATCATGAGATAAACTTGGTGAGTTTGCCTTAAAAGCTCCCCGTGGCTTCAGCACATATTAATGGCAGCACAAAAATCCAACCCCAAACCAAGCCAGCCTGGAGATCTGTTACCAGAGTGCAAAACTTGGTGACACGTGTCAGTGTGTCCTTGCTGCGGTGCCCGCTGAGCCCCCAGCACCCAGGGAGCTCCCTTGTCACTGAGCCTGGTCCTCCACAGCAGCCCCAGCCCCAGGCACCATCCCTGCAGGAAGATGGCTTTTGGAGCAGGAGGGTGGGAGGGGAGATCCCTGTGTTAGGGAGATGTCCTAACGTGGGGAGGGGAGAGCAGTGTGGAGAGCTGATGGCAGTGAACCTCTGCTGGCGAAGTACAAGAACACTTTGCAGTTATCTGGAGTCTTTCACCTCAGGCTCTCAGAGCTCCTTAGAAATATCAGCTAATTAAACCTCCTGTGTTAATTAACCACACTTTGCTGATGAGAATCCATTTTGGAGAGCAGCTGCCTGTTCTCCAGGCGCTGCCAATGCCCTTGTCATCCTGCGGCAGCGAGGAAGGCCTGGGTGGGAGGATGTGGCTATGTCCCACTGTGGTGGGACCTGGAGGTTTGGGAGCCTTCCCTTTGCTTTGGAGACCTTCTCCCAGAGGAGCTGGGGGGTCCTGTGTGGATCAGCCAAACTGGAGTGTGGGAAAAGCCCCGTGGTGGGATGGGACATCCCCCTGGGTGATTGCTGCAGCAGCGTGGAGAAGTCCCAAGTTAATGAGAGAACAACTGGATGTGGAGCAAGAGACTGAGAGTGATGAGAAGGTCATTTGTATGAGGCTATTCTGAGTCTGTGCAGGGTGACTTCTCTCCGCCAAGGTCTGGGTTGGGGATGACATATATTACTCATATAGCAAGAATGGGTGTCTTCCCTCCTGGTTTTCTTATGAAAATATCTTCTATTCATAGCACTGCTGAAAGTGTGATACAAGTTATCTGAAGGTACAATCAGAATTTTTTAAATATTCCAGAGCTGTAGACAGCAGGGAATGTGGTGGTTAATATTCAGGGCCACAAGCATCCAAGGTTTTGAGTCACAACTATTTCTTAGTGTATGAGGCAAAAGAAGTAGTCCTGAGTGAAGAGAGGCAGGACAGCTCCTGGCTGCCTCAAGGCAGCCCGGCTGGGCTGGGAAGTGTCCCTCCTGCCCTGGGCTTCCTGATGGAGAGGTGATGGGGCTTGGCCATTTGAGCTGCAAAACCTCTGGGCAGGTCTGAGCTTCCTTGTTCCTCCTCCTTCTGGAGCCTGGGGAGGGTGCTGGGGTGAAAGGTTCCCTGCTGTGTCTGCCTGAAGTGCCCCTGTGGCTCTTGCCTCGGGGCCCAGCCTTCCCTGCATGTTCCTGATGCCTGCCCTTGTTGAGTGTCAGTGATGTCATGGAACAGAATTTCAGGGAAAGTTCCCTAAAATCATGAATTGAATTCTTTCCAGCTGAGGGCTTTTACCATTGCATCTCAGAATTTCAGGGAAAAGAGATCAGTCTGTGAGCTCTGCCATAACTTGTGGTTCGCATTTTGCCTCCAGCGACAGTGTGACCTCATTTTGAAAGGTCTGAAAAACTTGCATTTGGCCCCTGGATATGACACAGAATCCGACTCCTTCCCTCTTTATTATACCTGTGGCAGTAATTATTCTTCCTCTCCAAACATAGCATTTTCCTCTCTAAAAGGGCTTTTTTCTCATTCTCATTTCCATCCTGGAAGTGCTGGTTTCTGTTCTATTTTTAATGTAAAGGCTGGAGGGCAAATGCAATTAAACCACAGTGCATGAACTGTAACTTGAAACAGATTTTAAAAAAACCCCAAACACCACCTTGTCACTTGCAAAGGACTGGCTTTCTAATCTGGGCTCCATCACAAGTCCAGGTTTCAGTTCAAGTGGTCAGACCAAGTGAGACCAGATCTCAGAGGGTTTGGGGCGCAGTGGATTGAGTGTGTGAATGAAGGAGCTCCGGGCTCCAGTTATCCCGGAGCTGGAACTGGATGACAAGGCAGCACTCAGGATCACTCCTGGTGTCATGGGGTGTTTCGACGGGGAGCCCAGCTGTGCGTGAATGTGGAGCTGCTCCCCTGGCACCTGGCACCCGGGGTTATAAAGGTAAATGTGTTATCACCACCTCAGATGTGGCCAAAGGTGAGTGGCTGTAGGATGCACCTCCCCGAGGCTGCTGCTCCCCTCCTGTGCAGACCCTGTGGGCCCGTGCCGGGGGCGAGGCTGCAGCTGGGAAGGATGGAGTGACCTGCCATTAGTGCTGATAGATGGGATCAGCGATAGGAGAGGTACCATCCTTCTTCATTTTCGCATCGTGTTGGAGTCGATGCCTTGCCTTGCTGCTGGAGGCTGCGCTCGTCTGTTATCGCTCACCTCCTCCTGATTTACACCAAATGTTACATTTCTGCCACGTAAAAAATGGGCCACACGTCAGTGTTGCTGATCACATCTTGGGCTCGGTAACCTCAGAGTGCCTGCTCCAAAATTATTCCATAAGATCATCTACTGCATTAGTGATTTATCCCACAAACTGCATCGTGATGACTCAGGCTGGTTGTTGCAGACAGTTAGGAAGGTACGGCTGAAATGGTGCATTTCCATGGAGGAGTGTGAAATTATTATTAAAAAATAGTTATTGAGGAATAAAGTCTCAGCAAGTGCTGGGAAAAGAGCATCCATTTAAGTTACTGCACTGAGCCCTTGATCAGCAGAATATCCAGGATCTCTTGGGAAACTTCCTTGTGGAAGTCAGGACTCTGGGTGGGTCTGACAGGGACTAAAACCAGAGACCCAGCTTGATCCATATCTCATTTGGCATCCAGGGGCTCAGCAGGAGGGTGCAAGCCCTCAAAACTGACGAAAACCGGACTCATACAGAATGGAAAATAAGAGTTCAGCTGTGCCCTCCAGCCTGAGGTGATTGCTCTGCTGGTGTCCTGCTGCTGCCTGAGCCCTCCTCACCTTCTGCTTCACTGAGTTTAACACCTCTGTAGTTACTAAAAGGAAAAGTGTTTTTGTAAAATCAATATACTTTAAGGCAGGAAAACAAATTTGCCTGTGGTTCTCCTAAAAAGGATGAAACCTGCCTGTCACTCAGCTGTATGGTTGTGGGATTTTGACACCGGGAGCTTCAGCTCTTTTATTAGCTGCAGCTTTTCCCCTGCTTTAATTTCCTTCAGCTGCAAAACCTCTTGAGGGACAGACTCCTGCAGCCCCTTATGTCTCCCCATTGCTCTCATCTGCTTGCAAGTGAGTTTGTTCCCTGAGGAGATGTCTCTGGGCTGTGGAGAGGCACAAAACAGGGAGTCAAGGAGATGTCTTGTCCATCATTTGTCTTTCCTGCTCATACCTGATGGGTGAGGAGACCAGGCTGTGCATGTGCAGTGGGGATTGCTCCTGATAATTTCCAGAGGTGCAGTGCTGGCTGGTCAAATTCTGACATGTTTAGACAAAGTCAATTACCAATTCTAGAGAACTGTCCACATCAGAGGTTTAAGAATTGTACTAATTTAATAAGGAGTCACTTGTAATACCTTGTTACTTCCCCAGTTCTAATGATGCTTATCAGTCCATGCTGATAATTAGTGTCACGTGCAAGGCAGGAGCTGGTGCAGTGCCCAGGGAACAGATGGAAATCTCTCACTGTTGAGGCTGGAGAGACGTGCCAGGGACAGCGTGGTGGCAGCCGGGGGATGCAGTCCAGGCTGGGGATGCTTTCTGGGGTGGGTCACACTTCCACCTGCAGCCCCAAGGCAGCAGAGAGGAGCCTCACCAACACCTGGCCCCGGAGATCCCTGCCAGTGGCTGTGGAGCAACCTGCTCTGGTGGAAGGTGTCCCTGCCCATGGAGGGCGGGTGGAATTAGATGAGCCTTAAGGTCCCTTCCAACCCAAACCATTTTGGGATTCTGTGATTAACTTGGCCACCTTCTAATGCCTTTAAGTTATGAAAAGGTTTAAGGGCAGCTACCGAGAGCTTTTATGATCGTGAAAGCTTTTATAGCTGTCAGACCTTGAGACCATTCAAGCCACCACCCGGTGTAGCTGTTTCTGAGGGTGTCCAGGGTGGTTTCTCACCCACCCCATTCTCCTGGGAATTGCTCCGGGAGGTGTCTGTAGGTGCAGGTGCAGAGGGTCTGTGCTACAGCAGTGGTGCTGCTTTGCTGCAGTGCAGGTGAAAGGCAGAATTGCAGGAAGGTAATAAACTGCCCCATTTACCAACCGATTAAACACCTATTTAAAGCCTGACTTGGCTGCTCAGGCAGCAGAAAACAAGGTACAAGGCAGTAGAGCCTGGAACAACTGCTTGATGGCCATTCTGACTGCAGCTTTTCAGAAGTTCAGGTGCTGTTAATCTCCAGACTATGGTTTCATCTGCCTGCAGCAGCTGCCTTTTGCATGTTTTTCTAATGTTTATAAGATGTGCCCGTTTTACTTAAAGTTCACAGCATTTAAATAGTGTGTTTGAGGCAGATTAAAAATAACACAAGATGCCGCCTCTCTCCAGGCTGTGGGAAAGACTCCAGTTAACAGGAAAATCTCCCTGTCCACCCTGCTGATGCCAGACTCCCCTCCTGCTGTACTTCATGCCACTTCATCTTTTAAATTGGCAGCTTATTGAAATTAAAATATTGCGTTTGTGTGTGTTGTCAGTAGTATTTAAGCTGTTCACTTTTGGAAATCTGCTAGTTCTCCATGGGGCAAGCACAGGGATAAATTCCAAATAATAGGTGGATGAAAGAGTCTTTCATCCACATAGTGAAATCCTTCCAAGAAACCTGCTTTAGAGGTAAAAAAACCTTAAAAGTCATCCAGAGCAGCTTTCTGGCATAGTTTATATTTTTGTGTAGTGAACAAAATTATCTCAAAAGAGATGCATTTAAGTTGGAAGTGTGCTGCCTTCTGTGGGGGGTTCTTTCTTTTCTAAATGAAAACCTTAAGGGACCCACACTTACCCGGCAAGGTGGTGGTATTTTCTCGTCTGGAGTAAATGCAAATAACCTTCCTAGTGCCACAGATCCTGAATACAAATCTCTCTTGCAACCCCTTTTGGCTGAACTGTGCTTTTCTGTCCCAAAATCTGGAATTTGCTGCTTGCTTTTTCAAATCTCTTGCTGCCGTGTTTGTGCAGTATCAATTGGAGGCCACAGAGAGCAGGTTTAAGTATCACTGCCGAAGATTTTAACACCTGCTGCTGCTGGCGGCACATGCACGGTCCGTCGACTTTTTCACGATTGAACTTTGATGCCAAAATTCATCTATTCCTGAATGAAGGCCATTTCTAATGGAGCCAGTGGTTTAGAGAGGGAAGTGCTGCTGACCTAGTGCACGGGGCTCATCTTTCAGCCAGTTCAGACTTGTTAATGGATTTCTTCCCTCGTAATTAGCCTTTCCTGTCGTGACTCAGGGCACATGTATTATCCCCTACAGGGCCTGTGGGCTGGAATTGGTGCTTTCCTGCCAGTGATGTAGCTTTGCTGGAGGAGGGGTGTGGGGGGTGTCTCCTCAGGTTCGGAAGCTGCCAGAGCTCAGCTGCAGACACCTGGGGAAAGGGCTTGGAGGAAAGGATATGCTGGAAAGCAACTCATGCTGTCAGGTTTGGAGTCAAACAGAATAAAACTGATAGCTTTTAAAAATTCATGGCTGTGTTAATGCACTCAGTCAAGTGTAATTAAATGTAGAGACTCAATGGATTCATATAAACACTCTGTGGGAGCCTGTCAGTCTTCCAGGGAAATGAACCCCCAAACAAATGAACAAACCTTTAATATCTTCAGCTCTGCCTCGTTCAAGAGCCGAGCTGGAGGCTCTGTGGAAGCATCCAAGGGTCTCTCTGTGCCTGCATATTTCCATCTGGAGGGCTGAGGGAGAACTCCTCACACCTTCGTGCTGCAGCACAGACCCACAAATCTACTGACCAGAGCATGTCCCGGGCTTTGAATGCCAGCAGATGGAGATGCTGGGCTTGGCACTCGGCCAAACCCGCCAGGAGTTCCTCAAGCCCCTGCCTCGTCCTTCAGCAGCTGCTGGAGGGACAGGACCAAGAGCTGCTGGCCACTGCTTTGCTGTAGCTGGATCTCTCTGCTCTGGTCCTTTACCTGTCGAAACACAGACTGCCTGAGGCAAAATCGTTTTCCCAGCTTCAGAATCTGAAAAAAAAGGGGTGGGGGAAGGTGCTGCATGCACGACAGAGCAATGGATGGCTGTTCCAAAGGTGAGCATCTCCTCCACAGGAGAGATTTTCTCCTACAGCTTGCTCCCCCCTGCCAATAAGTGTTGGAAGCCAGGTATGTGCAAACAGCCCTGAGACCCAGAGGAACCCACCTGGGCCCTGGTCAGCTCCTGCACCACAGCGGGGCTCGGGCAGTGGTGGGTTTTGGCAGCTCGTGGGAGCAGGACAGTGCCCTGTGCCCCCGTGTCTCCATGTTGTGTGTGCCGAGGGCTGCGGTGCCTCTCCTGGTTCCTACGCATGGACCAGGGCACTGCCAGAGGTATTTCTCCTGGCTTTCTTCTTAGGAATTCCTCTGTGGTCACGAGCAGAATTGGGAAAATCATCTACAGCAGAGTGAGAAAGGGAGGATAAGAGAGTGCTGAGCTCATTTTCTCCTATTTGTGGGGGTTTTATTCTCTTTCTTTTTCTCAGTTGAATCCTCACCTTCTCACAACAGTTGTTGCATATCACTGTAAATTTCATTTAATTCTTTAGTGAAGTTAAAGTAAATATGACTGAAAGACAAAATACATGCTGTACTTGATGTAAGACTAATGACACGTCCCCCAATTATCTTCAGTGGTGATATAGCTATAATCAAATTTAGAGAGCAGCTGTGTTACTCAGCACTGCTGACGGGGATGCAGTGAATTAGAATTGATGCTGCCTCTCCTTAATCCAGCAGCAGCCCAATGGCCCCAGTGGGGATGTGCTCGCCCAGCCTTGGCACAGCTCCACACACCACCAGCAGCACTGGGCCATCACCAGGCTCTGCTCTGCCTCCACCCTGGCACTGGCCCACTGCTGATCGTCCGCCCCAGAGCTGCTGCTCCCAGCTGGGTCCTGCACATCCCTAAATGTGGTGGGAAATGGGACAGAGCTTCTAGGCATCTTGTCCCTGCTGGGCTGCCATGCCCTTCTGAGCCATCACCTTGCATTGCCCGTTCCTGACAGCTCCAGGAAAGCAGGGAATTTCTTCTGTTGGGCTTCAAAGTCAGCCAACCACCTCAGCTGCTTTTATGTTTATTTTTTAGCTGTAGCACAAATAGTTGTTTGAGTAGAGGACTCATTTCAGCTGTCTGTTTTCTCAAAAAAAAAACAAACCAACTCTCTCCAGCTCCCTGCTGTCCCAGCTGCAGCAGGACGCCGGCCGGAGCGCGGCACCGCAGCGGGACGTGTCCATCAGCAGCAGGGAACCCGGTGGTTTAATATCCCCAGAACCTTCTGTGGTGCTCTTGGGTTTTCACAGTCAGTCTAATAGTGGTGTTCAAAATAATTGCTATAGAGGGAAAATGTGCCTTATCACAGGGAGCAGCACACGGACAATGGAAGCGTTTCAGAGCGTATTTTTAGGACAGAAAAAAAATCAATCTAAATCTTATGCTTTTTCATCACATGCCTTGAGCAGTGAAAAGGGGAGAAAGGGATCAGCATTTTTGCTGGTTGGATGGGGCTGTGAGAGACATGGTCTGGTGGAAGGTGTCCCTGGGATCAGCAGGGGCCAGGGCAGCAGATGCACCCAGCAGGAGCCGCAGTGGATTTGCCTCTCCTTGGTGCCCGCTTGGGAATGTCAAACGTTTGTGTGTAACCTCAAAGAAAAGCTGTTCTGCTGGTGTGAGCTATTGGGTAATAAAACGAGGAAAGGCACTGCAGTCAATAAAAGTAAATTAATAACTAGAGACAACAAACCCTGCTTCTGTGACTGGCATAAAGCAATCCTGTGCTGAAGGAAGAAAAAGTGTCACAGTTTATGAGGAGGCAGGGCAAGTCCAAAGAGGAATGGGCCACAGCATTTTGTGGGATATTTGTGATCATGACTTTTTCTTCCTGAACCTGTGTGGTTTATTCACAGCACAAGCCAAGCAGCTCCACAGAGCAGAGGAGATCCAGAGCCCCTCGGCGTGGTGGGTGCTGCCCACAGCCAGTGCGGGGCTGCCCACACCTGCCCTTGCGGTTGTACTGCTCATGCAGCACAAATTAGGAGGCTTAATTATTTCAATAGAGGTTAATTACATTAGTCACTACAGCAAATCTCCCGTTCATGCCATGCTTTCCACTTCATTTAATTCATTACCCCCTGTGACAGTAGGTTTCTACATAGAACTGCTCCTTTATATCCCATGTCCCTTCCAAGAGCGATCCTCCGTGCTGGCCCTTCGCTTGCTTTGCTCTTGTTCCTCTCAGTGTTCCTGGTGGCAGTGACAAAGTGGTTTGGTGGGAGCAGGTGGGAGCAGCCTGGGCCGTGCTCTGTGCCCAGCTCAGCATCGGGTCCTCGCCCTGCAGGGACGGGCTGTGAGCCCCACGCTGTGTGCCCTGTGCTGGAGCTGAGCAGATGGCGGCTCTGGATTGTGCACGTCATCCCCTTCCCTCTCTGAGTACATCACCCCCTTTCTCTGCTGTGTTTGTCATCCCCTTCCCTCGCTGCCTCTTTGCTCAAAACCAGCACTCGCAGATACGTGTCCTCTCCCACCTGCCAAGCAGGGTGTCGTGCTTGCCCATGAGCCTGCTCCCTCCTGGCTGCCCTGGTACCAGACTGTCCATCATGGGAAAATTCAGCCAGTTGTGCAGCCCTTGCAATGATTCTGAAGGAGCTGTTCCTCATAGTTTAATGTGTTTCTGTAAATGGCAGAGTAAAGTTCTCGGATGGCATTTAATTAGTTTTTACTGTGCCTTCCCTTCTTGGCAGAGATGTATCATAATAGCTGAAGGATTCATAAAAAAACATGTTTTAATCAGAAATTCAAATGCAAACCAAGACAGAACAACAAAGATCTGAAAATAAAATCAGAATTTTAAAAATTGCCCCTGTGAAACTCAGTGCCACAGGTGCATGGTGCTGCTGTTAGAAGCAAACCAGTGAGCTGCTCTCGGGAGCCAGGAGCCCCAGGTCTGACCCAGCTAATGCCGGATTGCACAGTTAATCCCCTGGAGACATGGTGACGTTGGGAAGGGCACTGGCCGGGCTTCTCCGAAGGCTCACAGTGACTGTGTAAAGCTGGTCCCAAATTATGGTGAGCTTGGTGCACACTGTCAGTCTTTGAAGCATGTTTGTCACACCCTGGGCTGAGCCCAGAGTTTAATATGTGACCGCTGTCAAGGTGCCCAGAGCAAACCTGTGTGGGCTGTACAGAAAGGGTGTTTGCCTTTCCAAGGCTTTCCAGGCTGCCAAAGCCCGGGGAACAGGAGCTCCGTGCTACCGCCTGGCTCCATCTCTCCTTGTTCTATTTTGTTTTTAAACTTAGTTCATTCCTCTGTCACTGCACCTGGGGATTCATCATTCATGTGTCTCCAGCTTCTCCAGTCCCCCTGCACATGGCGTAGGGGGAGATTTCTGCAGTCGTGTGGCCCCGGTGCCCAAACTGTGGCTGCTGACATGTGCAAGGGGGAAGTGAGACATTTCCCACCTGTTCAGCTCGTTTGCGGCTTCGTGGGATATTTCCTATTTTTAACTGTAGCTGCAGTTTAAGGAATAAATTTGTGAAGTCAAACCTAAGGTAACAACCAAAGGAAGTAGTTTTTTAGCTGCAGATCTGTCTGATTTAGTACCTGGTGAACATTTTCTTTAGCATAATGATACTTCTTAGGGTGCATGAAAAAAACCTGCAGTAATGAACAGATACTGTTCCCAGTTTTCAGTCTCATCATTAGCATTTTGCTATCATTAACCTGAGAATGATAAATTGCTTATAAAACAGATATTTGTTTGTTGGTCATTAGCAGGTCGAGTTGTGAGGAGGGATGTGGAATTTGGTCTACAGAGTTTTGCATCATGAATATGAATTGTGTGTGGTTCTGACACTGGAGGTCAGCCAGTGTAAATCAAGGAAATGTTTCCAGATTTTAATCTGAATCGAGACTTAGGGATTTAAAGATATTTAAACTCCCAGCCAGGTGTTTACTTGGGCTAGGAATCAATCAACCTTGTTGTCTGCAGGTGGAGGGACCTTCCACAGAGGTGGAAGCTGCTCTGGCTGTTGCAGGTAAGACTCTGCCCTCTCTCTTCTTCTTTCTGACATTTTAGCACTTTTCTGCTGGCCAGGCTTTTGGCAATGCTGCCGTGCATTTTGTCCACGTGTGCCAGCCCCCATGGCTGCTGGCATCCTGCTCGGAGTGCTGCAGAACCAGAGTCCAGCCGGGATGCTCGCTGGGATGCCAGCCTTGGCTGGGAGCGCTGGAGGGGCACACGGAGCACTTCAGCTGCCAGAAAATTAGATTCATTTATTTGGAAATCTGTGGTACACAAAGCACTTTAATAACCACATTCATCTAAAGGCCACATCAGGAGAAACAGTACTGCCTGTTCCCTCTCGGATGCCAGTTTGTGGGGAATGCTGTTGCTAACATTTAGCAGGAGCTCCAGGTCACCTTGATACAATCAAGCTAAGACACATTTTAATGGCTGTTTAATTAGATTTACCATAGGGAAGGTGCCATGGAAGAAGGCTGCGTTTCTGCTTCCAGTGCTTGAGATGGTGGCTGGTTTAAATAAAAGTGCAGATAAAAGGCTGCAGGTGATAGACAAAGATGAGGGGTTTTTTTACCCCTGTTCAATATAATTTTTTACCTTCATTTGAGAGATGTGCCTGCTCTTTCCCTGCACTTGCAGGGCTGGAAAATCTCACACCCCCGCACAGCGATGCTGTTTTCTGCCTGCTACAAAAATGCAGGCTCTTCTCAATGTGTGATTTTCTTTTAGGTGACCTGAGCTTTGAGCACCTCACTGTAAGGCTCCCACACTCCTCAGAAGCTGCCCCTGTGTGATAAAGCAGAAGGGAAGGAATCCATCTGATTTCCAGCAGCAATACCCAAATGTTATGGCAGACTGGTCCCTGTGTTAGAGAACAAATAGCTCGTGTTCATCTCACACCAGTTTTGATTCCTTCATGAGGCTGTGGGAGACTCCAAGGAGCATTTTGTAAAGTGGCCAGTTGCTCCTCCATAGGAAATAAAACATTGAAACATATTGCTGTAAAGGATATGACATCTCTCCCAATGGATTTATTAAGAAGACCACAAGAGTAAAGAGTTATAAAACCCGATCCAGAGGCAGTTCAAGCTGTGTAATTGATATCCATTATTTCCCATTGACTGCTCTGCACGACTTTGCTTTCTGTGGCATCAACAGATTCTGCCTCTGAGCTGCTGGGGCTTGGCAGAGAGCAAAGCCAATAGCAAACCTGGAGTATGAATCCCAGGAGACAGCTGAGGTGGTTTTCCTCAATTTCTTCCCACAAATACACACCTTTATCCTAATTTGCACAGTTTTTCAAGTCACTAAATTTGCACAGGGCAATACAAATCCACTGTGGCTTTTGCTGAAGCAGGGATTGGGCATCAGTGTGGTTTCCCCAGTGACGCAATTTCTCCTCATCTTCTTCATTTCATGGAAATTTTATATTCTTTACAGAAATAGGGCTATTATAGTAATGAATTTACTGAGACAAAACAGGCAGAAAAGGGCCATCCCCACAAATGCGGATTTATCCTGTGCCGGAGTAACCCCAGCTCGTTCCAGGCCCATCAGTGTCTGTCTGTCCTGAGCATTTGTCTGTCAGCTGGCAGGAACAGCACATTGCTCTGCAATGCTGCCTCAGGTGATTTCAATATTGGATTTATTTTTGGTGGATGTTAGAGCAATCAAGAGTAACTGAGAGACTGAGAGTAACTGGGTGCTGGCTGTCCCGAGGGCTGGTGCCTGCTCCCAGGTGCTGCAGGATCCCTGAGGGGGCTGAACACAGGGAAGGGCCACACGCCTGTGCCAGCCGCCTGCCGTGCCCCGCACAGGTCAGCATCAGGCAAATTAGGCAAAACCCATCATTTTCCCCTTATTACTCAAAGCTGTTCGATGCTATTGACCTCCTGCCCCTGCCTCCTGTGAATCGTTTGCTTTTCCAGATGCTTCACTGTTAACTTGTACTATTTTTTTTTTTTCTTTCTCCTTATCTCACCTCAAGAAGGAGAGGGATTACCTCATTTCCACTGCCTTGGAAATAAATCCTCATTATGGATTTGTACCTGGGGAGGAAGAAGCTGATTTCCACTCCCAGCCAGTTCTGGGCAGATATTTGAAGGTAATTGTTCAGTCCAGGGACATCTCACTTGTCTAATAACCATAAAGAGCACTTTCATTAGAGCCGGGCTTGGGGTTGGGACTATTGAGAAGATATTTATGGGGAAGATATCATTTCAGAAAACTGGAATATGGGCATCAAATTTACGTTTTTATTTTAAGGCAGAGCAAAGGGAAGGACCTAACATGGAATAAAAGTCTGAGTGCTGGTGGGGGGGCTCATTCCCAGGCCCGGGTGGCTGCACTGCACTGCCAAGAGTGCAGCTGCCTCCTCACAGTGCTCGCTGGATTGCTTCAGGTCTGTTCAAAATCATCCTCTGAGGTGGTCAGACCCAGCAGTAGCTTTTCCCTCACGCTGTAGTTGTGAAAACTGATGTGAACTATCAGACATTAGTGGTGTTTTTACTCAGGATCCAGAAGGTATGTCTAGGTTCTGCCTCCCTAAACATGCTGGAACACGAGGCTGAAATGACAGTGTGATGAGGCCCTTTTTTCCTGGCTAATTGCTGCAGGATGAAATAAGGGTCAGAATAAAATGTGGTTATCTGCTAAGTGGTTGCTGCACCCAGCTGTCAGGCTGTTTGCTGCAGCTCAGAATATATTGACTGTGGCAGCTTTCGGATGCTCCAGCTCAGGGTGGAATTGTGCAGTGATTTCTCTGGACTTTGACAGAGCTGGGGCTGAGCTTCCGCCACAGAGCCATCAGTGATGGACTAGACAAAAATAGACAAACAGCCCATGAGAACTTTCTAGAGGAGAAATCGCTTGGTTCGGTGTTGCGGATTTACCCCAAGACACACCCAGAGGAGCAGAGGTGTGCGACAGACGTCCCCAGGTCTGAGGCTCTGGGGCTCTGGCACTCGCAAGGTCTTTGTGAATGTGCCCTGCACTGCTCTGCTGCAGCTTTGGTGGTGCAGAAACCCCTCAGCCACCTGCTCACCATCCAGCTGGTGGTGAAACTTTGATGAAAGTTCCTTAATGATTGATGAAGAATGGCATCAGATTAACACAACTCGTTACACTGTGGGAGCACAGTTGTTTAGCACTCGATGCTTCAGGGCAATGAGTTCGCACACCACGAGCTTCTCCCCAGCCTCTGATCCCACCCGTGGAAGAAGACACAAGGATTTGTTTGTACAGGTCCTGATCCCAGTGAGGTGGAGAAAATGTAAATCAGACCGAAGTGCCAAAACCAAACGTTGTAGAGGAGTCTTGACCATGCTGGAAGCACACAGCTGTTGCCCCAAGGGGCTCAAGCCATTGGAAAAACCCTTCCCACGTCTGTAACAGCCAGGGCCATGGGAGCAGGGATTGGGAAGGCATGATGTCTGGTAATTAGCTGCTGTCTCGCATGATTGATTTCAGGAGCTCTTTTCTCGTGCTGCCAGTCTTGTTGAACATTTTCTGCTTCTGCCTGATACCACTGGCCCCGAGCTGATTAATCCCCTGCTGCGGCTGCCCGTGAGGAGCCTTTGTGCTGCGCTCGTGGGTGGATCTCAGGTGCTGCACCTGCCCTGGGGCTGATCCCTGCGGGTGAACTGTCCAGTACGGAACCAGCAAAGGAGATGGAGCCACAGGCAGTGCAGGGAGGAACATTCCCTGTTCAGTGTCCTCACTCCAGAGCTCCTTGGCTCTGTCCGACCTACAGCTGCCTGGGGCTGTGCTTCAGCCCTGAGCCATAGCCTCTGGTAAATCCGTGGGCTGTCTGAGAGCAGGCAGGAATGGTGACAAAGAGAAGCAGCTTTCTTCAATGTCTTTAATTCCCTTCACTTTTTTTAGAGGTCCAGAAATGGAAAAACACCAGAAAAGCAGCACAGCTGCATCTCAGTGCCTGTGCCACGGTGATGGCACCGGGGATGTGGCCTTGGGCCCTTCAAAGCCTCTGCAATCACCTCTTTACTTAAAGTGCTGCGACTTTGTGTTGTCCAAGACCTGTATAACCTTGCCATTTTCTAACAGCCTGTACATAAGAGGAGTGAGCATTAGAAAGGTGTAAAGCTGGATATTTTAAAGTTAAACTGAATCCCAGTCATGGTTTCCTTCCCATGGAGCAGTTTTAGATATAAAGAAGATGATAGATTAAGTTATGTTTGACTGACAGATTTAAATTGGGGCTTCTTTCTGCAGCCTCCACATCCATGCTCTAAATAGGAGGCTTGGGATTAGGGCCATTAAATCACTTAGTTTATTGGAAAAATAAAGTATCAGGAACAGATGAAAATGAAAAGAGAGAGAAATGCAAACTGAATGAGTGCTAAAAAATTATTAAGGTAAGGTAGCAAATGAAATAGAATAGCACTAAAACTAGATGACATGTAGGAAATTCTCTAACTGGCAGCTTTGTGGAGCAGGGCTTTCAAACTGTGGAGTTAAAGACAGGTGAGCTTGATATTGCCAAGAGCTGCTCCAGGCACCCAGGCTGCCGAGTGCTCAGCTGTCTGCCCGTGGGGATGGGGGAGGGATGGAGAAAACTAAAAGCCAGTCATGGATGGAGCTGATCCTCCAGCTGTGCTCACTGGAGGCAGAGATGGCTCCTCCTCGGTCCGTGCCTGGGTCCGAGGGAATGTGCCCCAGCAGTGGGTGGTGGGTGAGTGGCCTCGGTCCTGCCTCCAAGCATGGCAGTTCCCACGTCTCCCCCAAATCCAGGCAGAGACGGATTTCTGTCTGCTGGCTTTGGATAACTTCTTGTAACCTCTCTGAGTCTTTGTACCTGTATTGCCTCCTTCCCTCCTGCCAGTAATTGCTTACAAGGCCATGGAGAGAGATCAAACCCTGCCCCTCCTTTGGATCCTTGAAATGGCCTCTTACTGCACTCTCGAGTCTCCTTAAAGGAAACAAAACAAACTGCTGCAGGTGATTGCAGATAAAGCTATACTCCCGAGGACCTGCCTTTTCTAGATAGCCCTGCGTATGAGGAGTGAAGCATTTCCTGGAGATTTGATTTCATCTCAGGTCTGGGGAAATTCCGTGGTTCCACACGCAATCCATCAACACCTGCCCGGACAAGAGCAATAAATTAATCTTCTTCTGGAGCAGCAGTGCTAACTGCCTTCCCTGCACATGGAAAAGAGCCAGATTTGGGTCAAAGGAACAGCCTTCAGCTTCTCCTTCCCCTCCTACCGTGATCCATTTGAGTCCGGCTGCTCTCCCAGCAGCTCTGCTCCCTCGTGCCTGTGCAGCTGTGCTGGTTGGCAGGAATTGTTGCTGGCTTTTGCACAGCCTGTGCTTTAGACTCATTATGATGATGGTTGTTAGACCTCTAGAGCAGCAGTGAGTGTCCACCCGGGTGATCTCAGTGTGCCCTTGCTGACATGGGCAGCCTGACTCTGTGAATGTCACTGTCCTCAAATGCAAAATGCCTTCAGGTAAGCATGGGAGTTGTGCTCTGTCCCAGGACAGTGCTTCCCAGGGAGACGCCCTCCTCAGCCTCCTCCTCCTCCTCTTCACAGGGCCAGCTCCTGGGATCACTCACAGCCCCGTGCCCAGGAGGGACTGGATCTCAGTGAGGTGCCAGGTGGTAGAGAAGAGGCAGATGCTGCTGAAGGACAGCACTGGTCAGTGACAAAAGGACAACTCCACGGCCACCAGCAGAGGGAGAGGATGGAGATGAAGCTTCTGCACCTGGTTTTAAGTGGTTTAATGACATCACAGCACAAAGGGAAGAGTGTGAGGAAATGGTGTAAGAGAACATATTCTCTGATGTTAAATCACCACTCTAGGTCCTGTTGCCATTGGCAGCCTGAGGGATATTTTGCAGAGATGCTAAAACACATTGTAAATTAGGAAAACAAGAGAGAAACCAAACCAAAACACCATATTGTGTAAGATCATATCTCTTGATACCAGAAAAGCTTCTCAGAATGAACCACCTCATTCATGTTTACTCTTGTTTGTTTGGGGTTTTTCATTTGAAGAAATGAAAAAGATCTCATTTCTGTTTTTCTATAAAAATAGCTGTTGTCACTGATGTCACCTTTGTAGCCTTGCCTCACTGCCTGCAGAGGTCAGCAGAGCCGGAGCCCTGGTGGAATGGGAAGGGATTTTTGCAGGGCTGGCACAAGCACGGCCACAAGCACGACGGCTGCAGGGGAAGGAAGGGTGGTGGCCAGAGATAGTGCAGCCACAGGGACACCCTGCCTCGGCATGCAGGAACGGGAGCTGCCCTTCCTCCCGGCTTTGCTGATTAAGGAGCTCCTTTTCTTGGCAGTTTGAGCTGGAAGTAAAATATTGCTGGGAGAGAGACACTCAGGGGCAGGCGAACAGCTTGTTCCCAGCTGGCTCAGCACTTTCCTGTTTGCAATTCCACCTACCAGAGCTCAGAAAAGGCTCCCTGAAGGCAACTGGGTGCTGGCCTGGCAGCCTCTTACAGACCTCGATACCCAGCAGCCCCTGATGCCTGGCAGCCCTTCAGCTGGAGCGTGCAGGGCCATCTCTCCTCCTCCTTTTGGGAAGGCAGCAGGGCTCCCAGTGCGGATCCCTTGGAACAGAGGCGGAGGCACCAGAAGGGTGTGCTGGCTTGGAAGTTCATTTTGGCTCCTGGGGTTGCTGGGTGCTTGTGGGGGTCCTGGAGGCTTGGTCCCCTCTCCAGGGAAGAAAGGGGATTTTCCACCTGACCTCCAAAGTGGAGGAGCTGGGGGACGTGTCTGCCCCAGAGGGCCACCAGCTGGGTGGTTTAAAGGCCAGGTTGCTTGACTGCTCCTTTCGGCCCTCTCCCAAGTCCCACACCCCTCTGACTGCTGAAGTGATGAGCTCCTCTGTGCCGTGGGAGAAGGGACAGGCTCGGGTTAATGACACCGTGCACGGCACGACTGCCACTGCTCTCCTCCCGGTCATTCTGCCAGGCTCTAAAGAAATGGTTTGCCTGGGAAATGGTCTGTGACTTAGCAGGCAGCGTGCTTGTGAGAGGCAGGTTTCTAATGATTCCTCAAACTGAGATTTTATCCCTGTAAATGCAACTAGGTCTCAGTGTCCCTGATTAGTTTCTTGTGACAAATTCCATCTGTCTGCCTGGGAACAACAGAGACCTAAAAAACCTGAGCACCAGCCATGCAGCCAACTGCTCCCATGCTGGGCTTTGTCATCACAGGAAATCACTTACAAAACAGGAAACTCTTCCTTGTTCCACTCAATTTCTTGGGACTATTTGCCATGAAATGTCACCTTCTCAGATGAAGGAATGGGATTTATCACAATTAAGGGAGGCTTTGACATATCCCTTTAAGTGAATTAAGGGTGCTTTAATTCTGAATTTGCCCAGGGCTTTGTTGGTGCAGCAGGAGTCCCTTGCAGTTTATAACACTTGGAAACATGCACATTTTTGGGCAGTTGTTGGTGTGGTTTTGCTGCTCCCGGCAGTGTGGGCTGCCGAGGTTGATGCAGCACGTTGACAACGAGCGGCTCCTTGTCAGAACAGGCTCTGGGCATTCCTCAGGAATGCAGAAAGAGAACTCTTGTGCTGGGTTGTTGATTGATTGAGCGGTTTCCTATATATTTTGGGGTTTTAGAGTCACAATACACCTGCGTCACTTCCCTCGTCAGTCACCACTTTCCTGCAGCACGATTTTTGGCTGAGACACGGAGGAGCCGAATCTGTGACACGCGGGTTCTGAGGCACACGGGTTTTGCTCCACAGATGCTGGTGCAGTGATTGCAGGGCCCTGGCACGGTGAGGGGGCAAGTGCTGGGGGGCTCCCAGCAGCACTCCCCACCGTGGTCTCACAGCCTCCTCCTGCCCTGGCACTGATGTCACCTGTTCTGGCCTCCACCTGCAATTCCTGTTCTGCAGCCGAGAGCTGCGTCACCAGCGCCGTGGCCTTGGCCCCACGTCCGGGGTGTGGCAGCAGCACTTGCACCTTGCTGGCATCCCCACACAGTGTCTGATGTGGCCGTGCATCCCTCCGAGCCCGGTGCCCGGTGCCGCAGCTGCGTGTTGGGCTCGGGTGCCGATGCTCTTTCCTGGTCTCCTCAGTGTTGCTTCAGCAAAGGGGGATTAGTGTATGAAACACCCCACAAAATATGTTGCATTTGCTGTTGCCATAGCACAAATAGGAAACCTGGAACGTGGGGTGGAAGCTGGTGAGTCACTGGGGTGAAACATTTATCCCAAATTTTCTCTCTTGGAAAACTTTCGGCATGCGTGAACTTTACAGAGCCAACAGCCCTTGGCGGGAGTCACTGGGACCAGCTGGTGTGTCCAGGCTGCTCGTGCCCACCGTACTCTGGTGTTACCCGGTGTTACCCGGTGTTTGGGGACTCGGGGACGTTCCTGCAGGTTTCGGAGCCCGAGCGGTTCTCCGGCCACACGAGAGCGCCCGGAGCCCGCGGAGGGGCCGGCGGGGGGGGCTTAGAGCTGCTGCTCCATCCCCTGCTTCACTGAATAAAGGAAAAGTTATATAAATGGTGTTGAAATGTGGAATTGCTGGCAGCGCTCTGCCATGCTCTGCAGCCCTCGGCTGATGTTTAGCCTGAGGCCCCGCTCAGGTGGATGGGATTTGCCTGTCTGAGGGGTGTGTGAGGCTAAGGCCGGGCCGGGCCAGCCTCGGGGATGTTTTCTGCAGCTGGAGATAATGTGGGTTTTCTTGGTCAGAGCTCAGCCTGCAGCAGGGTAAGGGTATTACCTTCCAAAAAGGCTTGTTTGGTTGGTTGAAGTGAGATATTGCTGAGAAAGATCCCTGCCACCGCTCAAGGTTAAACTAAGAATTGGCACAAAGTGACAAGGGGCAGCATTTGGGACTCAATACCTGAACTAGACAAACCCTGAAAAAAAGAGTCCAAAATGGAATTCTTTTATCAGCTTTTCCCTGGCACTGACACCTGCAGACTTTTATCTGCAGCTGTGTGGAAAGAGCTCACATGGCAAATGTAATTCCCACAGGATGGGACTTTGAGGAATCTGACTGTGTTTGAACCCATCCTGGAGAAGGACCCAAACATGCTGACTAAACAACGGATTGCAGAGAACAGGGTTGCAACAAACAACATGATTAGAGAAGTTTGAGGAGCACTTGATCTAAACCAGTACACAAATGTATGATTTTTTTAATGTTATATTAGGGAAAACCTTCTCTACATAGCTGAAAGCAAGAAGGGAGGTGAGCCCCAGCCTCCAGCTTCTGCGAGTACGTGATGCAATCTAGCATGGGGAAGTTGTTAAAATATATTGGGGCACTGCTTCTAGTTTGGGTTCTGACTGAGCTTTAATATCTTACAAAAATTAGGTTACATTATTCAAAATCAAAGGGTTTCAAAGTCACGGCAAAGCTGAATTTCTCTCTGTAACAGCAGCCTCAGGTCATTGCTGGCTTTTGTGCCAAACCAAGCCGGGTTCTGTGAGGAGACTCTGAACTCTGCTCTGCCCCATGACAGAGTGGGTGTGTGTGGCTCCAGGCATCAGCTACAGGCAAAGAGCAATAATTGCCCCCCTAAAGCCAGGAGGAGCTTCCTCATCTTCCCCAGCGGGGCCTGGGCTCAGGCTGGAGGTGGTGGAAGGTTCCCCCACCGGTGCTGTCACAGCCCATCCCCGCTGCCAGGAATTAACGGGGCTCCTCCTTTCTCTCAGTTACGAGTGCCCACCTGTGAAGCTGTAGAGGGTAGAACAGTAGATCTTACAATCAAATATTAAATTATACCTAATTTATGTTTGCTTTATATGGCAAACTGTAAGCCCTGCAATCAAGTGTGTAAGGGTTTCTGTCACAAGCTCCCCTGGGAGTCAGGGAACGTGCCTGGCAGGGCACCGGGGGGGGTTTGCTGAGCCTCGGTCCAAGGGGACACAGGCAGGGATTGACCACTCTAAACCCGGGGTGTCCTGGTCGCAGAGACCCTGGGGCAGCCCCTCAGGCAGCCCCTCAGCGTGGGCTCAGGTCTACCTGGTCCTTGACTTTGATAAATGTCTCTCCAACCTCACGGTTTTGCATACTTTTACTGTAGCTAAAACATTCCGTGTTTAGGAAGAAGTTTATTGTTTGAACCAGGATGAAACCAGCATGTGTTTGGCAGCACTTTCTGCATAATATATTAAAGGTTTTTTACTTCTGTATAAAATCCTTCAAGTCACCTGGAATTTTTCCATGGACTGCCCTCTGCTCGAGGTTTCAATTTGCCTTGGAGTTGTACATTTGTCCTTGTCCTCTCTGGCAGCCCTGTGCTGCCATCCTGCAAACTGGCTCGGAAAATGGCACCAGGGTGAGGGTGCAAATCAGAGCCTCCCAGAAAGTCTGGTGGAGGAAAAGGGTCTGATGGCTCCCAAGCATATTTCTAAATGAAAAATTGTGTCTTGTACTTTACCGTTCAGGAAGAGGGGGAGAAAAAAACATGTCTGGATTGGAATATTTTCAGCATTTGGGATGGCAGGTGAATTTTAAACAGAACCCAGCTGGAATATGTCCAGTCTGGGAAGCACAATATGGCATTTTTCTCTTCCTTTTCCATTATGGTCCAAGCAGAAACAGCAGCAGGCGGAGAAAGTACTTTGAGTTGTGTCAGATATTGTGAGGTGTTTGTGTCAGATTTTGCCTAATTCCTTGAGGCATTAAAGCATCTCTACTTTGCAAAGACAGTGGAAATCCACTTTTTCATGTGCATGAGTGTTTTAAAAATGGAATTTTCCGACGATGTGGGAGAGCAGCAGCTTTCCCACAGCTGCCTGCTGCCCCTGGGAATTCCTTCCCCCGGAGCGATGGGTGCCGGCCCCCAGGGCCAGCTCCGGCGTGGTCCGGCGGTGTGAGTCCGGGGGGACGGCAGGGAGCAAGCAGCAGCACAGCTGCCTGGCGTGCAGGGCCGAGGAACTGCTCCACGGGTGTTTTGGGAACTGATGGCTGTAGAATGAATCAGTGACCCGCCCCAGACCCGGGGCAGTGCTCAGTCACTGGAAGAAGCGGGTTTTCCACGGAGGAGGATGCAGGACGCGGTGCTGAGCCCCGGCAGCTGCCTGCGTTCGCTCGGATGATTCTCCCGATGATCCTCCCGGTGATTGTCCCGATGATGCTCCCTTTGCGTGGGCGCACAGAGGAGCCGCGGCCCGGGAGGTGCCGGCTGGCTGAGCTCTGATTCACGGTCCAGCCCCCCCAGCTGGGAGCCATGAACCAGCAAATGTCACTGCTTCCCACGGCAGAGCATGCTTGTGCCATGCTGCAGGCACCGATTCAGGGTGCAGCTCAGTGGGAATAAGGGGTTTTTTCAGGGTTGTGTATTAAGATTCTGGTCACGGCCCAGCTTTTGTTTTTTAGCAAAGATAAATGGTAACTGTGCCATCTCCCATTGCCTGCAGTATTTTAGAGGCTTTTCTTCTCATAAATAGCCTTGTCTGTCCCTTCAAAGTGACACTGGAGCATCATTTTGCTGCGTGTGAGGCATTCGTGCTTTGAAACCCCAGACCAGCTCTTTTCTGTGAAAACCACACTAACACATCCACAAATCTCACGCTTTACAGCTTGTCACTCACATTTAACCTGCTTTAGAGCAGAGGTTTCCCTTGGCAGCTGCAGATGAAATATGATTCATCTGTGACTGTTTTCACAAGCACAAGGCCCCCCTATGCCAGTGTGAGCCGGGGCTGCCAGGGGCACCCAGGCTGTTGCTCTACTGGTTTGCAAAGCAGAGTCTGGGTGATGCAGAGCAGAAGCTCAGCTCAACAGTTAAAAATTAACTTGCCTGTTGCTCCATGGTGTGGAAGGGAAGCTTGCCAGGGAGGTGTTGCTGTTGACCTGGGCACCCTGTCTCCCCACACACAAACACGGCTGGGCGAGGGCTGGCCCAGCTCCGCTTTGAACTCTGCTCATTCTTTGTGTGCTGGATTTCACCAGAAACTGAAGGGCACGGTACTGGGTGTTCGGATACTGGGGAACATCCCCATCTCCTCCTGAACACTGTGAGCCGGGCCATTGACTTGTTCCAACCCCATGTTTTCACGGACAGGAGGGTTGCAAAAGCAACCCTCCATTTTTTGGAGAGATGGGGGTGGGTGTTTGATGAGGGGACAGAGGGTGGGACGTCTGTGCGGTCTGCTGTCACTGACACCCCCTTTGCTCTGGGCTCTCTTTCCAGCACCTTCTGAGTTGCTCCCCACCTTCCCCAGTCTAAGCCAGAGCTTCTGCCAAAAGTCTCGTCCTCGGTTTCTGTCCTGCCTTTCCGTGGCTTCTCCGCAGCCAGCAGTGGCAGTGGGGAACCACCAGCACACTCCCAGCACGGCTCCTGGGCAGGGTGTTAGACAAGCTGGATAAAATTAGCTGTTCAGATGCATGTTCCTCAGGATGCTGGGACAGGGGGACACCCAGTACAGCCAGTTTGACTCATGGAGAAGAATTAATGGAAACGCCCGGCTCCTGGAGGGAGGAAATTCCTTGAACAGCCTTTTCCTCTGTTTGTTGTGTGGGGAGGCTGACAATGGGCCCTGCGTCTGGCCAGAGCGCGGCCAGGCTGGCTCGGAGCGCGGCGTGCGCCGGCCACAGACACCGAGTCTGCGGCACCAGGCGCTCAGGAAGGGCCCGGCACCGCCGGTGACGGCACTGACGGTGACAGCACGGCCGGGTGACCTGCCCTGCCACACCTCTCTGCACACACCGCGGCGGCACCGCAGAGCACGGCACAGCCTGGGCACCCTCACGGCAGCGCTTGGCTTGGCCGTGCCCTCCCTGACGCGTGGGCTGCCACAAGCGCCGAATCGCCGGGGATGGTCCAGGTGCTGTGAGCCCTCCAGGTGCAGCCCTGGAGATAAGCAGAGCAGCAGCACAGTGTGGGCAAGGGCCCTGGGATGGTTGGACATTTGTATGTCAAACTCCCGTTGGTCAGTGTTCCATGAGAATTCATTGCAGTTTTTGCTGAGCCCACTGTAAGACACATTCCTGGAGCACAAACCTGCCAAAGCAACAGACAGGCTGCAACCGAGGAAAACTGCCTTTTTTCACTGTAAACATCCAATAATCACGTAACTTCTTAGTAAGTGGCCTTTATTTATCAGGGATGCCACCTGGGCTAATAATTTCAATGTAATGAGACAAGAGGGACTATAAAATCCCCAAGTCAGAGGATCTTATCAATCATGTTATGCAAATGTTGTGAACAGGATTGTCTGGGCAATCCTAGGAAATGCCAGCAGCAACCACTTCAGTGGGTGTTGATTTCAGTCTGCCACAATCGTGGCTTCTGCCAGATTTGCTTCCTTCTTTCAAGGAAAGGCTGTTGGCAAATGATCCCCCAGGTTGCCCAGGTCTTTGGTACCACTGGGGAGCTGGGTTTGGTTCTGGGGATCCAGAGGGTGACAAGGCTCTGCCAAATCCAGCACTGGCCCTGGCACAGGGGGTGCTTTGCGGACACCTCAGTGGTCCGGGGCAGGGGAGCAGGGAGCAAAGCCCCAGCAGCAGAGCCTGGGAAGCAGCAGGACGGTGAAGAGCTGATCTGGTCCCTGCGGGGTGTTCTCAGAGCATCCTTAGCAGCAGGCTCGTCAGGTCCTGGCAGATAACATGCCCCTGAGGCAGGTGTGGCTGGGGCTCCTTGCCCCGCTGGCTTCTGTTGTGAGTGTTTGCAGCACAAGCAGCTGCTCCGATGGGAACACCCACCAAAGGGAGGAACTGCGTCCCATCCCGAGGGCCCAGAGAGGCTGGGTGGAGCAGGGCTGGGCCTTGGGCAGGCAGTGAATGGCCCCGTTTGGCCTTTTTTGGAAACAGCCCATCTGGAGCAGTTTTTTGTGGCTGTGCATGGTTTGTGGGGATGTGTCACCGATGGTGCA
This sequence comes from Gymnorhina tibicen, assembly GCA_013399875.1. Lineage (NCBI taxonomy): Eukaryota > Metazoa > Chordata > Aves > Passeriformes > Artamidae > Gymnorhina > Gymnorhina tibicen. The sequence goes on along the minus strand of VXAZ01004311.1, from coordinate 623,727 downwards.
ACAGCCGCAGCGAGCGCGGGACACCGCTCTGGACGAGGTCAAATGCTGGAAAACTGGCAACTTCCTCTGGAGCAAACCTGCCTTGAGAGATTTTTCTGAGAAAGGGCAGTTCTGAAAAGCCTTTGGAAGGTCTTTCAAACAGGTTCATCCCAAAACAATTTGCTCTCTGGTCTTCCTGGGAGGGGAAATCACCATGCATCCCACTCCAGCTATAAATAATTATAATTGCCCATTCTATTAAGTGACTTAAAAGATTATTTCCAGTCTCCCTGACTTATTGGCAATTTGGAGTTCTTACTGTAGGCAAAAAAACTGTAGCTGGGCTATCACTCTTCCAAGCTGCTTTATCTTTGTTGCTCTAAGCAGAGTCATGGGAATGTTTTTATCTAAACCATCAGGTTATTAGAGGACAGACTTATAAATAACCAGTCTTTGCTATTTTTAAATGCTTTTGGCATTGTCTATCATGGTACTAGAGCACAACCTGCAGAAAAACAGTCCAATTCTGCTGCCAAAGCTTCATAACTTCTGTTTCTTTGGGCGATGAGGAGCCAAGTCCAGGTTCCTTCTCTGCTTGCAGAAATGTCAAAGGCTGATGAGCCATGGTGCCCACCCCGGCCCCGAAACATCCTTTTCTACCCCTTTCCTTCCTCATTGCAGGAGATGTCATTCTCCCTTGTAATAGGAAACTATTATTGGAGAGGAAACTAATATTGGAGTTGATTAACAATAAATTTGGTGAGGCCTTTCTGGGGAATGACATGGTTGCCATAGCAACTGTGGGCCAAACTGGTGGTGCCAGGTGGGATAGTGGAGCCATGGGGGAGCCAGGGGCTGCTCCATGTCCTGAAAATGGGCTGCCAAAGCCACACCTGGGGAATGAAGGACAGGTGCAGGTAGTCTGCTCCTAAACCGGGTCTCTATGAATTGACAAAAAATGTCTAACCCCACCACTCCAGGAGAACTGAGCATTTCAGACAAGATAATTTGCATTTACTTCATAATTTATTAATTTTCACATCACTGTATGCAATAAATTATAGTCAATATAATAATAACATTGTCATAAAATATTGCCATGAAGTAAGTACTCATCTAATAGTGACTGTAACCTACACAGAGAAGAACTGCAGTTATTATATTTAGATTTTTAGTGTTAATGGTAAGTGAACACAGTATTAGGGAACTTCACAGTAAATTCAGGGAAATCTGTCATTATTATTGCTTCTGTGGAAACGACTTTTACTGCGCACACACAGCCTGGGAACCCTGGGTACAGCTGTGCAGAGTGTCTCTGGAGCAAATGCGTTCCCGGGCGGCTGAACTGACTGCACCACACGGTGCATTTGGGTGCATTTAGCAAATGCAAAGTGACCGTGGTCAGCAGCTGATGGGTCTGCAGAGCCTCCTGCCAGCCACATCACCGGGGCTCTGCACGGGCTCAGGCTTTAAGGAAACAAGTCTGCAAAGGCAAAGCACACGGGTCAAGCCAGTAACACCGAGTCCATCAGAAGGTCCCGAGTCACACCCGGGTGTGTGGCTTTCCCCCCAGCTCGGTCCCACGGCTGCCCAGAGGAGCTTTTCTGCCTCCCACTGGGAGCTGCTCTCTCTCTGTGAGCCTCTGGCCACCAAACTGCTGTCCACACCGACGTGCCATGGGCAGCGATGCTGCCGCGGGCACTGATCCTGGTGTCCACACCAGTGCTGCTGTGGGCACTGATGCTGCCGCGGGCACCGATGCTGCCGCGGGCACCGATGCTGCTGCCCACAGCGATGCCGCGGTCAGCTCGCGGTTTGCGGTGGGGCTGAAGCCCTGTGGGTGGTCTGTCCGGTCCCCAGTCCCACGGGGCAGCGGAGCATGCTGAGTATGGTAGGAGGTCACAAAAGTTCCCGTCACAAAATGTTCTCCATTTCTGCTCCCTCCGCCAGTTCAGTGAACTTTAATGGAGTATTTCCGAAATGTCAGGAACTGGAGCAGTTTGTCTTTTCTCCTCTGCTTTAGTGCCATTAGCGCTCTCGTTTTCTCCTCCATGTCCTGGTCGGTGGCGAGGATTATCTTGGCTCTTTCCTCCGCCTTCTTGTCTCCGGAGTTTCTGAAGAGTTTCTGCAGGGACTCCTCGTTGATGCTTTCGAAGATGTTGGCCGCGGCTTTCTTGCGCAGGGCCGTGTCAAAGCGGTAGCCGTGGACCGAGGGGCTCACTCGCAGTGAGGTGGACATGGCTGGAGTGCTGGAGCTTGTCTTTGCTTTCATCTATGTGGGTGCTGCCGGGTCTGCCCTGGGCTCCGGTCGGAGGAACGGGTGCTGTGCTGGCTCCAGGACCGGTATTTAAAGGCAGGCTGGAGGAAAAGCCGGAGGGCTCCGGTTACAGTGGTGAGATCACCATGATGTCAACACCCAACAGTCACAGGCAAGTTTAACAGTTAAGTTGCCAGCTTTCCTGTCCTGCGGACGAGATGAAAAGTTCTCTCTTCTTCTGCAACGGAAATGGCTTTTTTTTGACCCACTCCAGAGCAAACAGGCTTCAACCATCGCTGTGGGACTGAGCCAGCACAGCCCAAACTCCACTCCTGCCCTTGCGTGCAGAATGTGTCGCATCATAAACAGGTAAAACTCCAGGTGAGAACTGTTGCAATGCTACCAAGAGGCTGGAGCCTGTGCAAACAGCCAAGAACTTGGCTCTGTCTCCATCAGCAGCACTGCAAACCTGCTCCTGTCTGCGCATGGGTTCCCTTCTGCTGCTTCCCAGCAGACGCAACTCATCTTTAGTGCACACAGAGCTGCAGTTTCTAATTGACAAGTGCTGTCCCAAAGGCAGGTGATCCATGACATCCTCTGAGGTGACCTCCCTGGCTGCTACACCCTCGGCTGCCCAGCTGCACATGGCAATGGTCTTGGGGGAGCAAGAAAACTCATTTTGCTGCCCTGCTCCTGCCTCCAGCGTCCTTTTGCTTAAATTTCATGCTCATTGGTGCTGGAAAGAAAACTCACCTCTGCTCCAAAAGAGTCTGTGCTCTCCACACCACCCTTGGCCAACGGCAAGCCCTTGGGCTGGGAGGACTCTCTCTTAGTCATATGGGTTAGTTTTGGCTCCTGTGAGGAGCAGGGAGTTGGACTCGATGACTCTTGCGGGTCCTTTCTCACTCAAGATGCACCGTGGACAGGGCATGGCTGCCAGCAAGGGGCTGGCTCTGACCACCAGAGCTCCTGCTGGGCTTAGACACCTGGTGCTACTCAGCACAATCAAACCTGGCCCACAATAGCTGTGGGTTCAAAAGTCACTTAAGGCCAGGAGCCAGAGATAAGTGTATTTTGGTTAATGTTTTAAAGCAGCCGGATGCTGCAGAGGCTCTGTTTGGAAAACTAGAAGCTTGTTTACTGTTGTTGCTGACCTTGTTACTCACCCTTGCTGGAAGACTCTAGGAACAGCCTGTGCCCCCATCCCACTTGGACCAGGGGTTTCCCTTACTTACCAGACAGCTGCGGAAATTACCTCTGACCACACTGAAGAACAGATCCAAAGAAACATCACCCAGATGCTTTTTATTCCAAATTCCCTTTAAAAGTTCAGTCGGTTTGGATAGAGGGAGGGGATACGTCTGAGTCATACATCCCTCTGCGACGGTCAGCAGGAGCCAGTGGAGAGGTGAACACACCTGAAGCCCATGTGTAGATGTTTGTGCTGGCTCAGAACAGAGCAGGGATTACCTGTGAGTTGTTGCTCACCAGGTGAAGTGTGAGCAGGGCAGGCGGCTGCCTGGGCCCCAGAATGACTGGCAAGCCCAGTTCCATCCGGGCTCAGATCAACTTCCAGCTGGCCAGGGCTTGCCAGGCTTTTATCCTCAGGAGAGGGAGTGGTCTCATTTCAGTCTGGCCACTTTCCTACCTGGGACTTGGGACTCATCCGTTGGTGCTGCTGGGCACCTCCTGGAACAGCCCTGCACCCTGCAGTCACCATATCCTGCCAGGACATGGGTTTCCCCACTGCTGCCGGGACTTTGCTCTGGCACGAGCTCTCTCGGCACATGCCATCGCTTCCTGTGGTTCTGAAACTGTCTGAGTTACTTCTTACAAGTTTTTCCCGATTTCTTTTGTATGTGCTGGATTTTCCATGCTTCAGTGTATAAACATCAGCTTTGCAAATCCCTGGGATTCTTCTTTCACCAGCCAGACATGCAGCTCTCACCTTGCCATGGTCTTGCCAAATTGATGAGACCAATTCATCAGCTGCTTGTTCAACATTTGCAGGGCTGATAAATCCACCCTGAAAATAGGACGGTTTCGGTGTGGCTGGGCCTCTGCCTGGGAAAGATCTCATGGTTTATAGACTCCACTAGCATGAAATGGACGGGGGAGCAGAAGGAAGCAGGGCCACACGTGCTGCCCAACCCTTCCTGCTCAGAGCTGCCCCAAGCACTGGGGGGAAAACCTGCCCAAAACACATGTTCGGATGAAATGCTGGAAGCGCTTTGCTTCACAGGACAGATGACACAGTCTCAGGGTACTTAGGGCAAAATTCAGTGCCAGAAGATCAGCCAAGATCTTGTGGCTGAAGAAAACAAACCCTTTTGTGTCCGCTGGTCAAAAACAAGAGCTGAGGCAGGCTCACGTGCACCTTGTTTTCACCACTCCCACTGCACATGGAATCGCTCTGCAGGTATTTGCAGAGATGTGGCTGACAGCATAAATTAGCAATATCTGTGGAGGATACAAGCTCAGAAAAGTATCTGCCATGGAAACCGAGACTAAAGCTGATGCTTTAGGAGTAAGACATCAGAAAGCTGCCAAGATCAAGCACGCGTTCCTTGTGAGCTCATCTCGTACAGAGCAGTAACAAATGTCTTTGCCCCTTCAAGCTTCTCTGCCCACTTTGTATAAATTTAGTTGTGCTTGGCTCTGACAGAGCGATGAAGCATGGCCTCGTCTGGTTTTTTTCCAGTAATTTTTGTTTATATCGGTCCTTTAATACTGCTTTCCCAGTAATGCCTGGGAGGAATTATTCATGTGTTGGATTGGAGAGCAACTTCAGAGAAGATGTGATTTCTATCATCGTCCTCCTGCTATTATTGTGTAATTGCTTTGTGCGACACAAACGCTCCGTTTCACCCGTTAATGGGAGGATTAATTCCCGTCCCCACCGCCTGCGGAGGGGCGCAGCCACGTCTCTGATCGTGCCCTGCTTCTCCCGGCGTGACGGGCTCGGAGCACTCCGGGCAGAGGGACTCTGCTGCCAGGAAAGCCCCCAGCCTGGCCAGGGAATGGCAGCCCCAGGGCAGAAGGGGGAGGGAGGCTGGGGTTGCCCTGGGTGCAGCCAGTGCCTGTCCCACAAACTCTTGCAGAGAACTTGCTTTGCCTTAATGTAACCTCCAAAACCACTCCAAAGAAGGTAATCCGGGATGCGTGGCAGTTCCCTGGGGCATGTTTTGCATAACTTTCCCTTCACTAGCTGCTGCCAAAGCCTGCACGGCCTGTAACACTCGTTTGGGAGGATCAGAGGATGCAGCAGCCCCCACGGAGCATCGGTGCTGCCCAGACCTTCCCAGCCAGACATGGGACATTCAGAAACTGAGCCTTTGGAAGGCCGTCAGGAAGGCTTTGGAACAGCAGAGGAAAGTTAAATTATTGCCTTAAAATAGCAGGGGGGGTGGGGAGTAGTCACTTAGGAGTATAACTTGATGATCCTTGTGGTTCCCTTCCAACTCAGAATATCCTGTCATACCTGTGAGATATAAGAGATATAGATAGATATAGATAGGGATATAGATATATAGATATAGATATATTTGCTTTGTCTTCAGGTCATTCAGTGAAAACCTAAGAATGGGCAATGTCCAGGAGCCTCCAGCCAATTTCTGCTCTTCCCATTCTTTTCCTGGCTTACATGGTCTGGAACTCTGGCTCCTCACAGCCTTCACAGCTGCCCCCGGCCTGCTTCCCAGGAGCAACCCTTCCCAGGAGCCAGAAATGCCCCTCTCTGCTGGGAAAGATTTCCAAGATGGAAAGGTTTCCGAGGCTCTGCAGAGACAGCTGTGGCATGGCTCTAAGGTCAAGGAGGAACCAGTTCATTGTGTTGCTCTTGGAATCCAAATTCTTGGGAGGTTGTCAGACACCCAGGTCATGTAAATGGCAGTGCCTGCCCTGGCTCCAACCTGCCTACAGCCTCTTTCCACTGGGACTTGTCTGTCTCTGGGACTCCACCTGAGATTTCTGTTTGTTTGGCTGTTGCTTGGGTTTTTCTGTGGTTGTTGTTTCTTTAATAGAACATCTGGGAACACTTGTCCAGATCTCACGGCAGGACGCTGTACCCTTTGCTCACAAAACCAAGAGCTTAACTTGGCCATCTGTGTTCCTTGTGACTCCTCCTGCAGTCTCCAGCTCGGAGATGCAGGATGGGGCAGGTATTTGTCCCCCGTTCAGAGGTACAGGAAGGGAGGGATATTTGTCCCCAGGTCAGAGGTTCAGGATATGGAGGGTATTTTAAGGGCATTTCTGTTGCAGTTCAGTTGCTGGAAGGCACAGGTATGTCTCAGACAATCCTCACACAGCTCCCTGCCCGAAAACAGGAAAAACATACTGATTTTCAGACAACAGAAGGCATGATTGCACAATTAAGCCAGTAAATTCCATCAGAAAATATTTTGATAGGGGAAGAAATAAGGACCGGCCTAAGTGAGGGGAATGCAGCCCCAGAACTGTGCAGAGCAGCCCTGTCCTGCTCTGGCCCAAGGCATGGCTGGAGCTGGGTGAGTGCTGGCAGAGCCAGCATCGCTCTGTGCAGGGAGACCATATAAGAGTAAAGTCTGTGGTGTTACTGATAATGAATGTCTCCTCATTTCTCATAAATTCTCTGCTAAATGTACGATCACCAAGTTAATAATGCAGTGCGGGACATAACAGATAGCCAGTTACAGTAAGTAAATCATGTCTGGTAAGAAACAGAAGAGACACAGAAACTTCTGGCACTTTTACCAGGCAGAACCCCTTGGAAGAAACCCTGCACGCAGCAAAGCAGAGCCAAGGACACATCTGGTGTGGATGCTTGCTGCCACAGGAGACAGGAGGGTCTGGGGAGGTGAGGGCTCACTGTGTAAGGAAGCCACGGGTGCATTCTCTTGGTGCTTGAGACTTCCAAAATCCATCTTGCAAAGAGAGACTCTGGCTGCGGTGCTCCCCACGTGTATGGGAGATCGCTCCTGAAATACAGTGGCAGGTTTCCAGCGAGAGCATCGTCACAAGAAGAGGAGCTGTGTCTGCGGGGATGCGCGACGCCATCGGGGCGTGGGGCAGGGTGGGAGTTCAAGTGGGATAACTCCGTCAGGTGGGAGCACGAGCAGCACCCTGAGATGGCACCAACCCGTCGCTCGTGCAGCCCCACTCACCAGGTCCTGCTATTCCCACGGGAGCCAGGGAAAGTATTTGAATACCCTGACTTCAGCATCTTCCTCCCGGGTCAGCAATGAAAGTTTGGACTTTTGAGCATGAACAACCTTTTTCCTTCTCTGCCCAATTTCCTGTTTGATCTTCCTGAAGGTCCCGAGGACCCCTCGCTGGAGAGGGGCAAAGGCAGAGCTGTCTCCAGCTGTCAGACAGCTCATTGTCTGCTGTCGAGGGGACGGGCTCACGGGAAATCCTGCTGTGGGGCTGGGCCGAGGGGCTGGCTCGGGTCATTGTCACAGCCCGGCTGGCAGGCGACAGTACCCGACACACGTACGGGCCCCCATGCCCCGCTCCTCAGGGCTCTAATCTCTCTGGAGCTGCTTCCTCTGCTGCAGGAGAGGTGGCAGACAGGATGTGCCTTTGTGCCTTTGTGCTGCTCCGGCTTCTGGGGGTCTGCGGTGCCCCCACTGCTCCCAAAGCCTCCGTGGCTGCGCTCCAGAGCGGGAGCGGGTGCCGAGGGTGGAGGCAGGATGGTGGCAATGCAGCGTTCAGGCTGGTCTGGGGCACCTGGGGAGGGCGGTGGCGGTGCAGAGGAGATCCTGGGCTAGGCAGGGGGACAGGCTGAGGTTTGGGGATGTGTAGCTGAGTAGCACTGGGAGAAGAAAACCAGGAAGGGAAGGAGGGAAACAGCAAAGCTCTGCCTGTGGAGATTTACCAGGGAATCAACTGCTGCGTCGATTGTCTGGGAGATGAGCTTGGCACTGCGGAGTTATCAGCCTCGTAGCTCATTTCTCCACTAACAAAAGAGTTCCTGGGAGAGAACAGATGGTGTTTGGCTCCTACCACTGTCTCTGGTGGCCCAGGAACTTCACTTTGTGGCTGCTAGAAAAGCAATTTCTGTGATCCCCTTCCCATCCCTGTGGCCGTGCCTGAGTCACAGGGGCTGCTGGCTGCATCTGGGTTTTTGGGGGTATTTTTTGCATGCTGAGGCCCTGCTGCAGATCCTCCCCAGGTTCAGCTGGGGCTGGCTGTGCCCCTGCTGCTGTAGGGAGAAGGGAGCTGCTCCATGGGTGTCACACAGGTTTGTGCCTGGGCTCTGGCTGTCCCCACACCACTGCGCTGCTCGCAGGTTACGGCAGGTGAATGAACTTCTGCCAGTGGTTGTTTTCCCCAGAAGACTGCCATGAGCTGCACACGTCAGCCCTGCTCAAAGAGCAGCAGCAGGGCTGTAAAGCCTATCTCTGGGACAGGCAAGGCTGGCAGTTTCAGGCACCAGACCAGTGTCGCCCGGCACAGGTCTGAGCTGGGCAGAACCGGAGCAGGGAGGCTCCCAGGAGCCGTGAATCATCTGCGGGGCACAGAGCTGCTCGGAGCAGTCACAGAGTGCCTCCCCTGTGTCCTGGCCCCAGGCACACCCGCCAGCCCAAGCGCTGTGACCTCGACACGGAGTAGCAGCCTGCTGACAGCCCCTGCTCCCAGACGTGTTTAACTCTCACAGCAATGCCTTCTAGATGTTTCCCCACAATCAGTTACAGTCCCAGTGACTGATGCCTTGTTTACATGGGAGCCTTGTCTTCGTTCTCGAGATCTGCCCTTGACTTGCTGTCAGGTGTCAGTGTGAAGTGGGGGCTTCAGGCTGTCTGTTGGGTTATTTATGCAGCAGTTCAGACAAAAAAGAACCGGTTTAGAGCTGCCAGTAGATTTTAGTTCTGTGGGAGGGGAGGGAAGGCGAGAGGGGTGATGCTGTGTGTGGCAAGCAGTGCTTTGCAGCCCCTCTGGCAGGGTCTGGCTGAGCAGCAAAGTGAGCCTGGGCTGTGGCAGCTCCCAGTGTGGCTCTGAGCCCTCAGCAGCTCGGCACGGAACCAGAAGCCCAGCAGTTTGTGCTCTGGAGCTGCTGGCATCTGCCTGGGAAAAGTAAATCAGATTTGGCTTTGTGTCTGCCTTGTGGAGAGAATCTGCCCATCTCCAGGGTCTGTGTGAGACTGGGGGAGCCAGGGGGTTGTGGGGTCAGGGGGCACGTTGGGATCCCCGCTGTCACCACTCTGATGGGCACAAATAGAAATAAAACGTTTTCTATCAGTAAACAGTGCCGAGTGTGACGTCAAGTTACTGAGGCCAGTGAGCTCACCTCCAGGACCCTCTGTGCAGAAAGCTGAGTCAGTTCCGGCCACGATGAGCTTTGTGGAAGGAACATTTTCCAATGCTGTTTAGGGAAATCTTAGGGAGAAAGTAAACAAATGTCTGACCCCAAAACCCTGCCCCTCTGCAGACCTCTCTCATCACGGCAGCAGCTGGGGATCTGCACACCTTGGGGCAGCGTCAAGGTGCTCCCAGCACTGTTTGGCAGGCACGTGGCAAACACCAAGTTTCTTGTTTGGCAAATTAACTGGGAAAGAAAAAGGATTAATAGCCTGGCCAACTGCCCCTGGGCTGGTGGGATGGTGTCCTGACTCGTGGGACTGTGTCCTGACTCTCAGGGATGGTGTCCTGATGTGCCTCATCTGCTGGTGGGAAGTCCCACTGCACGTGAGCTGCGTCCCACACCCCCTCAGGCAAATAGTTTCCTCGGGGACTTCTCCCCCCCCTGGGGCTGTGGGGCTCCTCTCTGTTGAGGAAATGTCTTTGATCAGTGGAAATTAAGTGAAAATATTTTCCATTTGTGTCGGGATAAAAATGGCTTAAGGCAGACGTGATTGATAGCTGAAAAAAATGGGAGCAGCCCCCGTGCCGTTTCGGAAGGCTTCCCACTGTCCTTGCTTACAGTAAACACCGAATATATTTAGCTGCAGAGCCCAGCATGACACAGCCTCTTACTGCAATAATAGCAGCGCCTTGTCTCTTTTCCTTTTTTTTCCTCTTTTCTAAGAAATGGGATTGACTAGAGCTCCTAGGATGCCGGGTAGTGATTGCCTCACGGGTTCACTGTGCCTCCTGAGACTCGAGTATCTGTGTTTGCCCTTGTTTACCAGGTCTAGCAACCGCGGGCTGTGGTGACTAACTCGGCAAACAGGCGCTTGGGAGGCCATGGCGCATCCTCCGTGTGGCACCAGTGACGTGCCGCCCTGCAGGCGCTGGTTAAACCCTGCTCCCGGCGTGACTGGGCACCCCGGGCATCAGAGAAAAGATGAGACCTTCGTCAGAACCTGCCTGTGTCTTGCTCCCACCATTTGTTTGTCCCACAGTAAGCTACTTTTATTCTAGTGCCAATGTTTGGGTCTCTGGTTTCTTTATTTACCAAGACCTGTAATAGTGCAATGGTTTACAAACACTGGCCAGACACCAAGGATTTTAGGGAAATAAAACCCCTTCCCAACAGTCCCTCTGAGCCTCCTTTATCTGATAATGAAGGTTTTACCATTTCCCAGAACCAGCCACCCATGGGAAGACACTGACTCTGGCCACACCATCCTTTGGAAAGAGAGGAAAGCACCGGATGGGGTGAAGCAGGAGAGGCAGACGGGGTAGAGACACTCACCTGTCTGGTGAGGCTGGGAAGATAAACCACAACGAAGCAGAGATTTCCTGGAGGTCACACAGAGAGCATGAATAAACGCACTCCTTCTGTCAGAGGGTCTCTCTGAGGCTTGCCCACAGGCTGCTCCACAGACTGCCCCAGTGACGCGCGAGCAAAGAGCCCTCAGGGCCAAGTGCCAGGGCGAGTGACACGGGATGCTACAAATGGCAAAACAAAAACAATGTTGGCAAGAGGCCCCTGCTGTCTCAGGGAGCTGTGTCAGTGTCCCAGCACAGCTGTGCTGGTGGCCCTGGGCTGCAGCTTCCCTGGGTCATCCTCTTAGCAGTGGTGGCTTCTCAATCTGTTCCCCAATCCCCCTCCATATTAGGTGTAATTTAGCAGCTCCTCTCTGCTCCTCCATGCTGTAATTAGCACTTTTTGGCTTGAGCCATGGCCTGTAACCATATCTGGCCTGCAGTCACTCTGCAGAGGTGAGCCCTTCCCCAGGCACAGACAAGCCTCTGCTTGTGCCACGCTGAGTGTTCCGAGGGACACGGTGCTCCAGGCACGCACCGATGGTCCGGCAGGTCTGGGGCAAGTGGCAGCACCAGAAAGAGGTGAAGGCAATTATCTTCTGTGCTCTCACATCCCTCCCAATGGGGAATTGCAAGGCAAATTTGGCTGTTATTAATAAATCGCTTAGAGACCTGTGGCCGAGGTGCGCAGGAAAGGAGCCCGACCAAGTGACAAGGAAGTGTCCCCACAGGAGGAGCCCTGGGATGGTCCCTGATCATGGTGCAGGGACATTTGGGCCACAGGTGTAACAGTGCTGGGGACTGGCTGCCTTTCCAAGGTACAGCAAATGGTTCTGAAGCAGGGCAAAATTCGGGACATGGCACTCGGAGCCCGGCAGGTCCCGAGCTCTGCTCCAGCAGCACAAGCGAAGCAGGAACTGGGGGATTTGCTTTGAGATAAACTCACCAGTGAATGCAGAAAGATGGGGGTAGAGATGAGCAATCCTGGCACGGACCAGGAACACAGGGAGAGGAATAGCAACCATGGCTTGGGCTAGAATTGGCCACGGCTCCAGTGGGACCTTCCCGATGTAACAACAGCCTGGGGACCCTGAGATGGGGCTGCAGACTCCCATTAGCTTTAAGGAGGTTGATCATGAAAGAGTTTATAGCTTATGAGGAGTTTGTAAGGCAGCCAGGACCCAGATAATGGGGGATTTTAATTACTTAGATATTGATGGATATAATAAGTGTGCAGCAAACCACAAAGGGAAACCTGTGGCTGGAGGGGAGAGTGAGACTGATCTATGCACAGCATGTTAAATCACTTAAATCATTCAGAGCCTCTTCTGGCCCCAGCTCCAGGAGCAGAGCCAAGTATGATAAATAAGGCTGGAATTGGGAAGTGTCTAGAATCCAAATGTTTGTATTCCTGTTCGATTTCAAATATTCACAGGGACAAAAGCAGCAAAGCACTTGGCTGATTCTGCCTGGGGGCTGTGGGAATTCCTGTGGAGGGGGCCGGCAGCCCAGTGCCAGGAAAGGGCTGCCAGGCCCATGGGCAGCTCAGGAACTTTTGCACAGATTTGTCTCAGTGGAAGGTGACCTGGGTGAGACCCAGGCACAGCAAGGAGAGAACCAGAGGCCAAAGCAACTGAGAATGATGGAAAGCCTGAGCAAACAGTGTGGGTGGGATGACGGGCTGGGCATGGCCCAGGGAGCGGAGGGAGCCTGGCAGGCAGGGCTGGCCACCTCCTGCGGGCTGGTCCCAGGGCTCTGTGAGGTTTGGTACATAGAAGGTGTGCCCAGGTGAGGTCTCCTCCTGCCACCTTGGGTGTGCACCAGGCTTCCTTCCCCATCACAGAGGTCTGACCATCAGATAGCGAGGGGAAATCTCTGCTTAACAAAAACAAGGAGTCAGGAGTCAGGTGGACTCTCCAAAATGTGGCTGGAAGAGCTGCTGGGCTGCTGGGCAGCTCTGAGCTGCAGCTCCACAGTGGAAACACGTGCCTATGTGCTCCAGGGACAAGGCCTGGCTCCAGAGATAAGGGAGATTTCTGTGTGGGTGGCACCAATTTGGGGCTGGAGCTGCTGCTCTGGATGTGGACGAGGGCTGTGATATCTCTTCTGTTTTTCCATCCACTCCCTGGCAGGCGCCAGTCCCAGCTGACCCAGCAGATATTCCTGGGCTCAGGGAGGTGATGCAAAATCCCATTCTCAGTCATGTGGAGCCTGGGTACTCTGTGCATCCCAGCCTCACTGCGAGCTGTACCTTTGGGAGCTGAGGTCTGGGGGGCAGCACCTCTGAAAGAGGGAGGGGAGTCTGCTCTTTTGCTGCTTTTCCCTTGCTGAAATAACGTTAATTCTATTACAGAGACGCAGAAATGATCTTAAATCTGCCTGTTCCAGTGCGGTGGATCTTGGGTGTCCGCTGTGGTCAGGCTGTACCAGTTGGGGTCTGACTGAGAGAGCAGCAGAGCCTGGACATCGCTGCTCAGGAGAGGTGATGGGTAGCTGTGGCCGGACTCCTCCCACACATTCCGGGCTCCCCCAGTGCCTGCCAAAAGAAACCCTTCAGGACAGAGTGGGGCCCCCGGTGCAGCCTGTGGCAGCACGGCTCCCACTGGCGGGAGGCGGCATGGACGCCAAGCACATGGTTATCCTCAAAAACATTGTGCCATTTTTAGGCACAGGCATAAATTATTCAAATGCCACGTGCTTCCAGTCGGAATGCACCTGAGACCTTAGATGTCTGTGTCTTGTGATCAGTGTTAGACAGCAGTGGTTTGAAAACAGAGAAATCAAAGCTGTCTTGGAGCAGCTGTCCCAGCCCGCAGGAGAGCACACAGGACAGGCCTGGGCCTCACTGTGGCTCACTACCTGGGTACTTCCAGAGGGCAGGATCCTTACTGAATTCAGTTCCAAAGGAGCTGCAGCTGATTGATCGTGAGCTGGCTGTGACAGAGGGTTTGGTGTTGTGAACTCAGGCACGGGGAGCCTGTGCTGTCCAGTTTGCCGGCCTGGGAACGCCAGGGCTGACTCCTTCTCTGTGGTTTCTTAGGCACCTTCCTTGTTCGCCAGAAGAAGGTGAGCGTGCCCTCCAGTGTAGAGAAACCCCTTGGCTCTCCAGAGCCCTCCAGCAGCTCCCTGATTTCCCATCTCCCCTTTCCTTTTCTGAGGTGACACAAATCCATCCTCCTTGCTCCTAAGGACCTGCTCCTGACCCCAGTGGCATGGGGCAGGGAAGGGTTTGGGCATTTGCAGCATGTCCCCCGCAGGGCCAGCCTGCCCCAGCTCCCTCTGGTCCTGGCTGCGTTTCTCATTTAGACAGAGTGATTTTTCCCCTGGTCCAAGTCTGCTGTTTTCCTGAAATGGTCTGAAATGTAATAGACCAAGACAATCATCAGGATGAAATATTTCCTACATGAAATATGCAGCAGCTATTCAGAAATGAAGATCAAGTGGAAGGAGCGCTGCCAGGCAAAGATTTAAAGGTGCTGACACGTTCCCGTGGGTTGTTTACTGAAGTCATCTCTGAAGCCCCAGTTTTAAGCCTGCATTCAAAAAAAGAGCACAAAATACAATTTAGCAAGAGTTTAATAATTCAAGCTACAGTGTGCTGAGCGTCTTTTTGCTCTTGTGGGAACAACATCTCATTTCAAAGGACCTTGACTCTCTTCTAGTAGTGCAGAAGGGGCACTGCCAGGGCTATTTTTGCACCAAGACACTGATTGAGTGTGAATCCTGCCTCTGGTGGCTGTGCCAGCAAAACCTGGGGAGGCAAAACAGAGCCATATGGCCTGATTTCCCTAAAGATGCAAATTCCAAGGAATCTGGGCGTGCTGACTTGCTAGAAAAGGGCAATGTGGGCACCTGGCATTCTAAAAAAAGCTTTAGCACCGCTCTTGGCGCAAGGCTCTGCCCACTCAGCCCAGCTCGGTGGTGCGAGGTGAGCCCGTTCTGCAGCCTTGGGCCGGGCAGTGACCCCGGGAGCAGCCCCGCCCAGCACAGCGCCTGCATCAGAGGAGCCTCTAGACCGGGCTGACCCCGGCACCAGGCTGGCTGTTCTTCTGCTGCCGGTACCCAGTGAGGATCATGGGTTTGTCAGAAGTATTTTTCCCATGCTGGGCCCTTGAGGAAGCCATGTGTCCCCATGTCCCCTAGTACAGCACAGGATTATCACCGAGACTTAAAGTGAAGCCCGTGTAACCCCCAGAGTTGCAGCTTTGCCCCTGTGACATCCCGAGCCCTTAATGAACCAGGAGGGCCAACGGAGCTGGCCCTGGAGAGCAACCCCTGTGCCTCGGTACAGCCTCGTCCCGTGAACACCAGAGTCCTGGGCATCCCGCGCTTATCCCACAGCCTGGCTCCCTTTCCTCATCCACGCTCCTCTCACGCCTGGGGTTGAGAGGTTTAGCGCCGCTCCCACGACGGGAGAGTTGGTGGTTGTTGGGCTTCCCCTGTGGAGTAATCACGGTCCCTTTGCAGGTGTGGGGGGAGAGGAGCCGTGTCCGGGTGCCAGAGGCTGGGGGTCACAGCGGGGAGCTCCTTCGTGCCCTTCGCTGTCCCCCGCACCCCTCCGCCCCCCAGTCCCCGCTGGTGTCCTCCTCCCCATCCCTGCTGCCCCTCTGCCGCTCCGCTCCGGAGCGGCTCCGCCGCAGCCGAACGCGGCTTTCTGCCGCCACCTGGTGCTGGAGGAGCGCTGCGAGGGCGGGATGGACACGGGGCCCGGCCTCGCGGCTGGATCGGCAATCGCTGCTTTATTCGTCCTTGTAACCCACCCGCGTCTATCCGAGCTGCAGGGGAAGAAGTGGGGCTTGGAGGGACGCGGCTCGTCCCTGGGGCCCGGGGATGAAGGGGTGACGTCGGTGCCACGGGAGGACACTGTGCCCGTCCCGGTGCCAGGGGAGGACGCTGAGCTCACTGTGTGCCTTTGGAGGGAAGCAGCAGCAGCAGCAGCACTGTTCTCTCTCCTCAGACCCGAGCGTGCTCCTCCTGTCCCAGACGCGCACAGGTGGGAAGGCTGCTGCTGGTGGGAGGTTTTGGGTCTTGGTTTGTGCACTGCAGACAGACACCGAAGCCCCTTGGCCTCCTGCACCCACTCTGGACAACCCTCAGGGTCAGTCAGGCACTTATCATCCCTTCCCTGGTCGTGTCCCTGATGCTCTTCAGGAAGCTGAAGATGTGGGACCCGCCCGTTCCTTTTGCCTCCAGGGCGGACGGGGGCTTTCCCCCAGAGGGGCCAGCCCTGGCACTCAGCTCTGCCCTCCCGGCCTTGGCTTTGGCTGCTGCAATGGTGATGTACTTGGTGACGATGGTGATGTGGTAGGACCTGAAGTCTGCCAGGGCAGCCACGCAGCGATTGAACGCGGCGCGGAGCCGCGCAGCCCCCGAGGAGAGCACGTGCTGCTTCAGGGACTCGGCCCGCTGGATCTCCTCCACGAAGGCTCTGTGGGACGGGGGCATGTAGTCCCTCATCCTGTGCAGGAAGGCCGCTGCAAGACACCAGCGAAGGAAGGAATAAGTTGTAAGTAAATGGATTAAAGGCCCCGACCCTCTAAGAGAGAAGCTGGCCTGGAGCGGTGGTGCCAGCACAATTTGCAGGGACCACTGACACCAAATGCCTTCTTTTGTGAATTTATCATGGTGAGGAAGCACCTGCCAGAGCCACATTTATAACCTTCCTCCCTGGAACTGGGCGGAACCTGGACCCAGCCAGACTCCGCAAGGATGAGATGGGCTCATGTCCTCCTGCCTGACAGAGCTGGCACAGTCATGGGAATCACTCTGGCTCATCCCTTCCCCTGCCCCTCATTTGCCTTGGAAAAGGAAAAGCTCGTGGCTCACCACTGTCCTCGCGGTGGCGGATGCCCAGGAGCTCATCGAAGGCGTGCAGGACCGTGCTCTGCGCCGCGCTGCCTCCCGAGTACGCCATGGGCTCCTGGGACACCCCCTCATAGATGAGCCCATGCGGCATGGCAGGGTTGTCCTTCCAGCTGAGCGGGAGACACGGCAGTCAGGCAGCGGCCGTGGGGCTGGGGACAGGGGCCTGTCAGAAGGGACCCTGGGCTGGTGAGATTGAGCAAAACTTTCCTGGCTTTTCCATGGGTCTCCTCCTCCAACTCAGCCATGCCAGCCCTCCTCAAACCGGAGATAAACTTGGAAATCAAATACTGTGCCAAGGCACACAATGAGGCCATGGGTGTAAGGAGAAATCCTTAATTTTCCTTTGCCAGAAGAGTGTTCTCTGGGATCTCCATGCCCTGGTGAGCACCCTGTGGCATGGTGCTGGGACACATTGCCCTACCTGGCTGCACCGCCAGCTCCAGTTCAGGAAGGTTTGTGCAAGCAGAGCTGCCTCAGGTGTGCAAGAGGGGAGGGGGGCACTTATCTGGGCAATAGTGGCACTTTACATCTATTCCTTGGGTGCCAGTGGCCATTAGGAGAAGCAGGTAGTCACCCAAACGCTCCTCTGAGCCCCTGAGGTTTGGATTTTCCTTTTTTCTTGTTACTCAAGGTGATATCTTTAAAGGCATTTAAAAGATAAATAGAGGCCAGGCCAGCCTGCCTCTGTTTGTCTCTGCAGATAACAAGGCAGGGATGGGGTTTCCTCCCTCTGAAGCTGCTGGTCCTGGGCAGGTCGGGAGCCAGCACTGCTGGTGCCTCCCACACACACACCCTGAACTCAGACCCTGTCAGCCCCCTTTGTGCCAAAATGGAGAAATGCTCATGCCCAAATGGAGACAGAAGTTACGATTTCGGGGAGATAAAGTGCCTGGCACAAAAATATCTGTTGACCTTTAGCAGAATGCACCATCCCATGAGGCTTTCAGTGCTGGCTGCAGTGGCTGTTGGGCTACAGGAACAGATTTTACACAAACTGCAGAGAAAATAGATTCATTATAAAATACCAGAATATTTTTAGTTCTCCCCGGATTGTATTTATAGTAACCTCTACTAGTGGGAAGTTCTTATAAGCAGAAGGGAATTTAAAAGGCATGTTTTCCCAGGCTGATGACCATCGAGACAAGGTCAGCTTGGATAAAAAATGAGAGAAACCTAATCACGATGCACGGAGCCTTTTACTCGGGAATGCTGAGATATGATGGAGAGAAATAAAAATAGAACCCCCCTGGGAGGCCTGGGACCGAGCGTCTGCAGACGCTGCAGCCCCACAGGGATGCTGAGGGATGGCGAACACGCCGTGCTGGGCTCTTGGGGCTGGGGTTCTGTCTTGCCTAAATGGCGTTTCCAGTGTTTGGGAGGGGGGTTTCTTTTTTTCGACTGAGAGAATTGTAACAGAGCAGGAGCAAGAGGCTTGTTGCAGATGTTTCCTTAACACGCAGTGGGAAGAGCTCCTGCTGAGCTTTGCAGCTTTGTGTACACAGTGTGGAAGTAAAGAGAAATTCCTCTTCTCCTGTCAAAACCGTTCGGCCAAGAGCAGGAATGATTCATTTGTGCACGATTCTGGCTGTTGGGGCTGTCAGGGCTGAGCTGAAGCGTGGGATGGAGAGAAGCTGGAGGGAGGCAGACCCCAACCCTTGGCCACAGTCCATGCCCAACTGATCCAGTGCCTAGGAATTCCTGAGGGACAGGATAGTGATGCTCTTGGGAGCATCACTGCCAGACACAATGCTGGTTCCCTACCCTGCCCTGGGGGACCCCATATCCCATCTGGGCTTCCCCTCCCTGCACATTCCCAGTGCCCCCCAGCCCTGGGAGCTGCCAGCACAGTGGCTCCGGAGGGAAACAGGCTGCGCTTACCCAGAGAGAAAGATCCGGATCACAGTGTAGAATACTTCTGGATCCACGTAGTCTAGGAGGAAGTGAATCAGATCAGAGGTGGTTGGCAGTTGCACCAGCATGTGTGATGAGCTGCAGCACACGCAGGCACCGGCTGCTCTCACCGTGCATCCGCCTCAGTGCCTCCCTCATGGCCTCGATGGCCTCTGCCAGCTCCTGCAGGGCTCTGTGCAGGGTCTCCTCATCACTCTGCAGGATGGCACGAAGGGCGCCGACAATTGCCTGCGAGAGGAGAGGAGGGAGAGCACCAAGTGACAAAGGGGTAGGATGCCTGTATACAGTGGCTCTGCACATTTGCTGCCACCCATGCCAGCTCTGCTCCTTCCCCAGCCCAGGTTCGGGGACAGGAACACCTTGTGGGTGCACCTCAGGCACTTTACAGCTAAGCAAAGAGCCCTGGGACACAGCAGTACCCACCTTAATGCCAGGCACAGCTGCCTTCTCAACAAGCAGGGTGACAAGGATGAAGCCCCGCAGGCTCTCTCCCCCAGGCAGCGTGATGATGGTGTCCAGGTTCCTGCACAAAGGGGCCGAGGAGAGAGATTAGAGGGGGTGGTGGCTCAGGATTTCCCTACACACTGTGGGACCCACTGAGCCTTTGGAACAAAACTGTCCCAGGCGCCAGAGCCTCGTATCTGCACCCTGTGCAGAGAGGGCTGGCAGACAGTGAAAAGGAAGCAGGACTGCAGGTTTAGGGGGACCTGCCATCCTCCCTGTGCCCTCCCAATGGCCCATGGCCACTGGATCTGTGCAGCCAGAGCAGCCAGCGGCTCTGCTGCAGTCCCTTTGCTGTCGTCGCAGTGGCACTTGTGTGACCAACACTGTTCTTGTGTGCACACATTGGGAGAGGTTCAGCCCAAGCAGTGCTGGAGAGCTGAGCCAATCCAAACAAAACCAACTCCGTTAGAAAATAAATGAGCGTTAACTACTTACTCGATTTCCAGAGGCCTGAAGGCATTTCGGTTATGGCCAACAAATGCACAAGAAAAGGGGAGAGAGAGAGAGATTATAAATTGTTCTAAGGATGGGCTGTGCTCTGCAGGGCACAGAGGACCTGTCCCCAGGGGCTGCTCCCAGAGACACCCATGTCCCCACAGAGTTCCTGTGTCCACACCCATGAGGCCGACCCCAGCAAAGGTGGGATTCAAAGGCAGAACAGGAGCAGTTTGGGAACAGTCTGTCCCCAACACCTGCTCATCACTGCTGCCCAACCGCAGGAAGAACCGCGCTTCGTCCACTGCCATTTGCCTTTTTACCCGTTGGGGTCCTTCCTCCTCCAGTTGGCCAACACAAAGTCTGCGTGGCTGAGGATGGGCGGGAGGCCCAGGGCCTGTGAGACCTCCCAGTAGGGGACAGCGAGATTTCGGGGCAGGACCTGAGTGGCACAAAGCACAGGGGAAGATGGGGATGTTGTCAGGCTGCTGAAAGGTGCCTGTCTGCAGGCAGCAGCCAGGCAGGAGGGGACACACTCCTGCTGCAGCCACAGGAAAGGGGCTTTGCTCCCGTGGGATAAGTGCTAAGGGAGCAGCATCAGCTCCCAGACCCCAAGGAGCAGGTGAACCTGCTCTACCTTGCCTTTACCTGCACGGTGCCCTCCTCGCCCTCCTGCCAGACGTAGCCCGTGGTGATGCAGCTGAGCACCAGATGTGCCAAGTGCAGCTCCTCACGTCCTCGGAGGTGCTGGGTGCTCAGCTGCGGCATCTGCCAGGGAAACCCTTGGGAGCAAGGAGCAGAGCCAGCAATGCCAAGGCCCCTCTGGTGGAGGGGCTGCCCCGCCAGCCAGGGGGAACCCTCCTAGTGCTTCTCCCCTGCCTTTAAGCCTCCCTTCCCACCCGCTCTGCAGGATTTGCTCCTGCTGCACTGTTACAGGTTTGTGAGCAGGGACAGTAATCCACGGGATTTTCCTCAAAAAGGAGTCCCTCTCCCTGGTGTTGGGATGCCCATGGGAGCAGCTGATCCGTGTGTGCTGGAAGGGTCGAGCCTGGCTGTAGGCTCGTGGAGCACCTGTGCTCCTTTGGCAGGCTGGGATGAGACATGGTTCTCATGACACCTAGAGAGACCGAGCTCCAGCCCTCCCTGGCTGCCGAGCGCTTGGATCTGGTGTGGGAGTTATTTCTGTGACAATGTTAAGACTTTGCTGTTGCCTGGTGTCGGTCCTGGCTCAGCACATATCTGTGCTGCTGGGCTGCTTTTCCAAATGTTTTACAGACACTGCTGTGTCAGACCAGGGTTTGAGAGAGCTCCGGAGGCAGGAAGGAGAACACCGTACCTGGTGAACGCGTGAGCGGAGCTGATGGCTCGTGATCAGCTGGGGCAGTTCACGGGCGATGTCCATCCAGGGGCCGTAGGGTGCTGGCAGCTCTGTCTTGGTGGAGAGAGGCAGAGGGAGGGCTGTGAATGTGCCCAGGCTCCCAGCACCCACCCAGCCTCGCACACCACTGCTGATGGCTCGTGTCTGGTTCCCCTCCTGTAAAACGAGCCTGGGTGGTCAGAAATCAGTGGATGGTGAACATGATCTGTCTGTCCCCATGCACTCCCACTGTGGAGCCAGGCCAGTGATAAACAGCCCAGACCTGCTCTTCTGGTGCTCCCTAAAATCCTGTAGAGCCAAGGCCAGTGTGTAAATGGCAGAGCTCCTTCACCTCTCCTCTGTGCTGCTTGCTGCAGCTGCTTTAATCCTTTTAAAGGGTAGGGGTTTGTCCTATGAAACTGCCTGTGCCAAAATAGCACCTGCCTTCCTCACTGCTCTTTTTATAAAGTGTTACAGCAGAGTGCTAAGTCAAAGCTCCCCCAGAAAGCTGCTCACCAACCCCTCTATTCTCCTGTCTGCCTCCTGTGGCGTGCAGATGGGGAGGCACAGCCAGCTCCTACCAGAGGATCGGGAAGCAGGAAACCAAACTCCTCGGAGATCTGAAACCTGGTCAGTGCCAGAGGCAGTGGGGGCTCCTCCGTGTCATCGCTGGCCTCCATTGCTGGACACCGGCTGTGCTCTGGCCTGGCCACCCGCTGCCAGCGTGTGCTGAGCCAGCAGTGCGAGGGCCGGGGCGGGAGCGTACCTTGTCCTGGGGGGAGTCGGGCCTGGCTGCCCAATGGCCGGAGGGTCTGAGCAAACACGGGTAAAGGTTGCTGATAAGGCTTTGTCGTGGAGCAAACATTAAACTCTGTCCCTGTGGGCATCCACCCGTGGGAAAGCCCTGGGGGACTGTCTCAGGGGAAGCAGGGGCTGTGAGCTGGCTGCCCCCAGCACCACCCTGAGGCTCCCATGGGATGGGAGGTGGCCTGGGGCAGCAGCTCGGGGACGCTGCTTCTGCGGCTGGGGATCCCCAGGATGCTGGCGATGCCAAACTCGTGTGCAGTGGGTTGCTGGCCTAATGGTGACAGGCAGGAGCCAACCCCCGGCCTGGGCTGGTCGATGCTGGGAAGCTCCTGCTGCCACCTGGCCAGGGATGCATGAAACAGGGGATGCTGCTGTTTTCCCGTGGTGCTGGGGGTCCCTGGGGCTGCCGGTGGGGTCCCACCACCCGAGGGGGGTTCAGCAAGATGCTCTGAGCAGGGCCTTCCCAGACAGCAGCTTTCTGGGGGGACATCCGCCCTGTGAGTGCTGCCTGTGCAGACAGGAGGCACTGTGAGCGCATAGGAAGGGAAGGCCAGGGGTACAAACAGCAGGATTGACATCTCTGTGGGGTGCAGGGCCAAGGGCACCGCGGGAAACAGAGAGTTCACACACAAAACAGAGGTGACACCCTCACAGTCAGCACTGCGGCCACCACACGAGGCAGTGGCCTTCCCTGGTCCCCAGCTCTGAGGAGGGGGGCCATGAGCCACACACACACGCACGGTCATGCAGGAGAGATCCACTTCAGAGGCAGCCACAGGACCTGACGTTCCTGCTGGACAGTCCCCAGCATCAGGCAGCTTCACCGCCCTCACAGATGGGCAAATCCCAACCACCACCATGTGCCCACAGAGAAAAGGGGACAATCTCAGCAGCTGTGGCCCCTAGGCCCCCAGGGCAGGGTTAACTCTGACAAAAAACACAAACTACGTAAGCATAAAACCATGGGGCCCTGGCCACGACTCCAGCTTTGCCCACCACTTTTAATTAGTGCCCGTGGTGCTGCTCAGCGCTGGCTCCGGTGTTGGGTCTGTGTCTGTTTTCAGCTCCAGGTCTGGCTCCAGCTCTACGTCTGTCTGCAGCTCTGGGGCCAGCTCTGGGTCTGGCTCCAGAGTTAGCTCCAGGTCTGGCTCCAGATTCAGCTCCAGGTCTGGCTCCAGCTCCCTGTCCATGTCCCGGCTGGTGCTGAGGGGGGACCTACAGTGGTGCCTCAGCCCTGACTCGACTCAGGGAGCGCCTCAGCCTGAGGTCACCTCAGCCCAAGGATCACCTCAGCCATGGGGAACGTCCTCACGTCCCCCCAGGAACCACCCCATACACCCCAAGGGAACCACCTCGTCCCCTTCCCTCCCCTCTCCAGGGATCCCCTCAGCCCTCTCGGGGAATGCTGCAGCGCTCTCCCACAGCCTCCCTCCCCCGCGGATCCCGCAGCAGGCAGGGCCGCACTCACCCCTCCGCGCCCGGGGGCTGCTGCCCGCGGCACTGGCCCAGCACCTGCTGCCGCCACAGGCCGAGACCGAGGGCCGCGGTGAGGACGAGCAGGACGAGGCCGGAGCCCAGCACCAGCCAGGCCATCTCCCCGTGCTCCAGCACTCGCTGCAGGGGCAGGCCTGGCAGGAGACAGCCCGGGTGGGCACAGGGCACTCGGCCCTGCCCGCGCCACCCCGGCCCGGCTGCCCGCGCTCACCTCCCTCGGTCAGCCGGAGGCCGCTGTCCGTGCTGCCCCCCAGGCGGGACCCCCTCGTCCGGCAGTCGGGAGGCTGCCAGCCCGGGTGGCAGTGGCAATTGCCCTTGTTGTTGCACACCTGGAAGGCCCAGGGGAGGGGGTACGGGTGTGCAGGGAACTCATCCGATCTGCCCCCCAGCCCCAGCACCCCGTGGGACTCACGCCATGGCCGTGGCACTTTTCTTTGCTGTCACAGCTGTACCCCAGCACCGAGTGTGGGTGACACGTGTTGTTTATACACACCTGGGAAAAACCATGGCAGCTCCAGCCCAGCGCTGCCTCACCCATACAGCGCTCGGCACGTCAGGCTACGGCCCAAAGGGGAAGGAGAACACACTATTTAAAAAAAAACCAAAAAGACAAAGAAGCCACAGTTCTGCCCTGGGGCTGGGTCATGTTTGGTGCTCACACCCCACCAAACCTTTACTGCAACGTTTGCAAGTTTTCACAGTGTTTTTGAATATCAAGCACACTGCTGCAAGGAACAAGTGTTTCTACAATCTTGTTAATATTTACAGTTTATATTTGTCATTTCAGATGATTGCAAAATATTTCCTTACCCTTCCAGAGCCACACTTTGTCCCTGGAGGAACCAGAAGCGGATCCAGCGGTGCCGATACATTCAGGTAGTTCAGAGACACACACAAATGATGCTTCACTCGGGCGTAAATCACGGCAGCAGCAGCTGATGGGAAGGGGCGTTGGGATGGGTACGTGCAGATTAACTTCCCACACCTGAGATCCCTGGAAAGCCAATTTGCACAGGATGTGTATCAAACACACACAGACACACACGGATACCGCCTGGTGAGCACGGGAGCATTAAACAGCACAGTCTGGTGAGAAAACATCAGCAGGACTGGGAAGTCCAAGGAAGGATCTGTGACATAAGGAGAGAACCATAACAAGGAGAACGCACACGGAGCTATTTATTGCTTCACAAATCTCACCGTAACTGGAGTCTTGACACTTCTCTTGACTGTCCAATCCCAATTAAACAGGCATTTTAGCAGAGCCAGTGCCCCCTCCCCAGCGTACCTCCAAGCACAGGGCAGGAACCCGCGTCTCTTCTCGAACCCGCAGTGCCCAAACCTGTCCCGCTGGCTGTTAATCTCCTCGTAACAGACCACAGGAGCGTTCTTTGAATCTACAAGTTTAGCAGTAATATTTGTTATAGTTAAAAGGAACACAAAGGAACATTTTATGGTATCTAATAACTTAATTTTTCGTGATTTAATTAGAGAAAACATACCTATCCCTGCCCAAACCCCCAGCAGCCCTGAACCTCAGAAATCAGCAGGGGAGTAGCAAATGGGGAAGTTCTCTGACTGAGTTTGCCCATAGAAAATAATTTGCTTTTTGTTCTTTCCATTGTTATCTGTGAAGCACTGGGGGACTCTGTTAACCAGAGCCGAAACAGAGCTTGAAATGCTTTCCTGAAGCTGTGCCTTCCCTCCAGGTGCGCCACTCTCACCCGAGACTGGTGCACTGAAGAGTACAGGTACAAACTGAGCATCACGATGCTGCGGCCACCCCTGCCCCGGGCAGTGCCAGTGCCACCGGCACAGCCTGTTACCTCTCCCGTAGAGCTGCTTGCACTGCAGGTCCAAGGACTGGCAGCGTCCCCGGTAGCAGTAGCCAGTGCCACGGCCGCAGTCCTGCCCGTCCTGCACGTACAGGTCAGCGGGGCAGGAGGCGGAGGAGCCGCTGCAGAACTCGGGCAGGTCGCACTGGGGATCCGCGGCCGGGCGGCACAGCGAGTTCCTCCTCTTGAACTGGAGAGCAGGAAGAGCTCTGCAGCCTCCCACGCCTGCCAGCCCGAGCCCACACAACCCCTCCTGATGATGGCCTCCGGGTCCCCTTTGAGGCACTCAGGTGACCACACACGTGTGATGCTGCCCAGGACAGTCTCCCAGCAATATTCCCCCCAGGGGTTCCCAAGAGCTTCCCCCCAGGGGTTCCCAAGAGCTGAGCTGGGAACCACCATGCAACCCCAGGAACCTTTCCCACTGTGCAGCAGGGAGTTTGGCTCTATCGCTCAGCATGGGAACGTACTGCTTCTCCAAAAATAAATAATGATTTTGTGATAATTATAAAAATGTGCCTTACCTGACAACTTCTACAACATAATCCAGAAGAACATTTTGCTTTCGGCTTCAATGTACATGTTCTAGTGCAGCACTTGTCCTTCAGGCATTCCTGGGGACACATAGCAAACCCACGTTATTTCACTTTTTTGCACCTCGGGGTTCTCCTCCTCCTCCTTCTCCCCATATTACTTGGGCAATATCCAGCAAAACAAATGGGCAAAGCAGCCCCCGGATGGGTGCCACACAGAAACAATCCCAAACCCAACATAACCCTTCCTGGGCTGCTCCCCGCTGCAGCGGGGCTCCCGGTCTCGGGGCTTTGTTACTCCGCACGCACTCACAGCACAGAGGCGGGGGTTTAGCCTCGATTCGCACGGCCCCCACCTGGGCTGTGCCGCAGTCGCACTGCTCGCCCGGCTCCACCACGCGGTTGCCGCAGACGGCCCCGCTCCGGCGGGACAGGCGGGGTCTGTGGAAAAGGCAGGCGCCTCTGCCCCGCTTCAGGAAGGTCTCAAAGTCCCTGATGCTGCAGTTACTAAAGGTTTTTGCCCCACTGAAATGGCTGAAATAAAGCAATTATCAGCGTATATGTTACACATTCACCGCCCCTCACTCTCTCCAAAGCTCTGTTCGAGTCAAGGGCTTGCCCAAGACACTGGCACAGGGGTCTATTAATTCACCTCATCTACAGCTCATTATTAGCAGAGGTTGAAAAACATTCTGAAGTACCTTCATTTTAGAGAGCAAGGGTCTCTTTTGTCAAATTAAGCGCTAAATTGCTTCAATTTAATCAATTCTTTTTTTCTTCTTAAAGGAATAAAAGCAGGTATTTCTTCACTGAAATAGTGGTCAGGCATCGGAATTGCTGCCCAGGGAGGTGGTGGAGTCCCCATCCCCGGAGGTGTGCAAGGAATGACTGACATGGCACTCAGTGCTCTGGTCTAGTTGACAAGGTGGTGACTGGTCAAAGGCTGGGCTGGATGGTCTTGGAGGCCTTTTCCAACCAGAGTGATTCCATGCGTCTGTGACCGATTTGTTGTGCTTTTTGCAGTGGAATGACATTCGTAGAGGACACTTCTGACAAGGGGACACCACGCAACCATCCCTGTCCCCCACCTCATCTGCCCCAGCCCCGCAGCCCCACGGGCAGGAAGGCAAACTCACAGCGCCTCAGGGCTCATGACGCAGACGCGCCCGGGGCAGCCACAGCCTCGGGAGCCATCCGGGCTCATGCCCAGGCTGTGGCCCAGCACCTGCGCCAGGAGCACGGAGAAGGACTCCAGCGTCACGTTCCCATGGTACTAGAGGGAGGACAGAGATGAGCTGCCACAGCTGAGCGTTCCTTGCAGAGGTCCCTGCTCCAGATGCAGAGACTCCACATACTTCCATCCACCCCCGTTCCTGCTGCCCATGGCTGAGTTCACAGCCATGTGGGCTGGTGAGGGACGGGCAGAGGACAGGTGGGACCATACCAGGGCCACTGTGGCAGCAGCATTTCTCTGACATGCCGCTCCTGGAGCCGCTGCGCCCACGAACGCCCCTTGGTCCCTGTACCTGGAACAGAGGTGGTCACTGGTGGTCCCAGGGACACCCTCTTGCTGTGGGTAAGTGGGGGATCCCGGGTCTGTACAGTCCGAGTCCCCTTGGTGCCCCCAACTGTTCTGCTGTCCCCAGGGGAGCTGGGGTGGGGTCTGCATGGTGGGAGGCTGGTGCTGGGCAGGGACTGGGGGCTGCCACCATCCTCATCTCCTCAGCCTGGGTGGGTGGGAAGGGATGGATGGCACCATTGCAGCTGCTGCATCGCTAGGAGGAATGTCTTGGAAGAAATACTTCAAGAATATTAGGGATTTAGGAAATATGGATTTTTTAAAAAGCATTTGTCAAAGGAATCCTTTATATTTCAACTTACATGGGTTTGACTGATTGCTACCATGTAACCTTTAACACTACTGAACCTTTATCTTACCCTAAGAGAGAAGCAATGTTGTGCACCTGCGGCTCCAGAGACGACTGTTTCCACTGTAGAAATCGCTGTAGAAGGTCATCTGTGTCCCCTGCTGTCGATATTTTATCCCCCTCTGCCCACAGCTCCAGGGAGGACAGCACAATGGTGATGTTAAGGGGATTAAACATCTGAAAGTATAAGAGAGAAAACACCTGCTCTCACACCTTCCCTTCATGCAGAGTCACTGCTCTGCACACAGTAAACATGTGGGAAAAGCTAATTGCTGCTGTCAGGGCCTCAATGACACCGGCAGCCAAAACAGTGAACACACCTAAAGAATAAAGAGCTATAGCAAGAGGCCTGAGCCAAAGTCCAATAACTTCACAAGAAGTGTTAGGGGTTTGGGGAATAACTTCTCATTACACAAGTGAACCGTAAGACCACCAGTGGAGTAAAGAACAGGACTGCAAGTTGGTTACAAGCACCTGAGAGTAAACAGGTTAATTGGATCAGAGAGATCAGGGGTCTGCTGCACAGACAGAGAAGCAACCCACGAGTCCTCAGAATGCTGGGGTTGGCTGCCCTAAGGCAGGCTGCCGGTACATCTGCACGAGACACGGCCATCACACAGGGAAAGATGTTCTTTCGTGGCAGACTGACATGTCCAGAGGAAAACCTTCTCAGGAAACATGGAATTTTTACATAACATCCTCCTAAACCTAAAAGCAGTGAGGAAAGAGGTGGCCACTGCTAACATCAACACCCCCCTCACCCCCCATCTCACTGCAGTACAAACCAGACTTAAGAACTCACATTGTTGATTAAATTGAAGGCCTGGATTATCTTCTGTGTGGCAGCATTCGGGTCTGATCCCATATAGTTGTACTGAAAAACAACCCAAGAGGACACAAGGGCAGACAAGGTGCTTACCAGGGTGAAGCATGACAATGCTGGAACACTGAAATGGTTCCCAACACTGAGCCATGGAGATGTGAGCTACAAATTCATGTTCCTTCTTTCCTACAAAATCCACACTACACGTAACTTTTCGAAAGGGAAAACACATCCATGTAAATGCTGGGAAATGTTACCATATCCAAGCTCAAAGAAGTCAGGCAAAGACAAGGAAAAAGTGGTTGGCATGGACTTACCAAAGCCTTGTCCAAAACCACGTACACTGTGAGGTACTTGGGAGATTGTGCAGCGGCTGAGAGGGGCTGAAAGAGAAAATGGGCTCCAAAGTACAGATTCTGCATTCTCTGGTCACCTCACTGCTGCTGTTGGCTGTGCTTCTCAAGTGTCCCTTCAAAGCTTGTGTCCAAGTGTCTGGCCAAAGCTTCCAGCAGGATCAGACCCCTCCTCACAGGACAGGGACACTGGCAGCACTGCGAGAACAGGCACCGCTCACCTCATCATCCCCACGGGCCTTGTCCAACATCTCCCAGGCCGCCAGCCCACCCGGCCCTGCCTCAGGGGGGCTGTGGGCCGGGAGGGCCTCTGCCACGTGCTCCTCGCTCACTCGGTACAACATGTGCCGGAATGCAGGGGAGTAGCCCAGGGGCTCGATCCCGTAGCTCACGTTCTCAAACTGCAGCAAACCCCTGCCGAGGCACCAGCACCAGCCCTTTGCCCCGGGCGCTGGGACAGCTGCCCCAGCGCCAGCTGCCTCCAGGCCAGGCTGCCAGGGTATCCCTGGCCCCCCACGGCAAAGTCCTGGCAAGTGCCCACGGGGAGGGCAGCACAGGGACAGTGCTGGTACAGTACCTGAGCCCCGAGCAGGTGCTGAGGGTCACTGCCGAGCTGGGGAAGCCATCGATGTACCCCCAGTAGTGGCAGCCTCCCTATGACAGAGAGGACAGGGAGCCCCTTCCGTGGCTGGGAAGGCGATCCCATTACCCATCACCCAGACAGCTGGACCGGCTGCCTTGGGCAGAGACACTCAGAGCACAAACAGCCCAAAGCAAGGCCAGGTTACCTCAGTGTGGGCAGAATCAGAGTGCAAAGATCCCTGCTTGCTGGACGTGTAAGTCTGGAAATCATCAGATAAAAAGGCACTACAAGAGAAAGGTGCAAAGTGAGGCGCTTACAGCATCCATTACCCAGAGCTCCTCAAGCTTCTTGCAGGTCCTGCAGCCACCAGGGAATAGGGCAGCAACTGTCAGTGAGGGCAGTGTCGGGGCCAACTCACTGCTGCTGCAGGTGGATGGTGTACGGCCTCCCCTCAATCCGCAGGATGTAGGACACTGCATCCTTGTGCATACAGAAAAGCAGAGAAGGGGAGAATTAGGAACAGGGAATTGGAAACAGCATGATCCGAGGCCTGCTGCGAACACCAAGGGGGAGCACAGAGTGGGTGCAGCCATCTGCTGTGGTGACACGGGTACAGCTGCCACCACATCTGTACTCCCCCAGTCGTCCTCTGCAACTGAAGACCTCACTTGCCCCTCCCTTCTCCCAACCCCAGAGCCCCCCAGCACCGTGCCTGCTTCAGCCCCGCCGCTCCTGTTGTGCTCGCCCCCAGCTGCTGTGGGATTGTGATCTGGGACCAAACCCGCCCACCCACAGGGGACAGAGATCCCCATGGCTGAGCCCAATCCCGGCGGGTGGGGGGCTCGGGGGGACCCTGCCCAGCCTCATGCAGCAGCTCCAGGAGCAGCAGGAGCAGCAGCGGTGGCATTGCACAGAGTGGCCCCATGGCCAGCCGGTAACAGCCCCACCAGTAACGGCCCCACGGCCGACCAGTAACTGCCCTGCAGGTAACAGCCCCACCGGCAGCAGCCCCTCCCTTCCCTAAAGCAGAGGCCGAGGCAGTGACTTGTACAAAACTGGCATCTTTATTGCTTGTTGGGTCTGTACAAAGGGGTCGGGAACAGCCCTTTGGCCAGAGACCAGCGGGGGGCCGGCTGCGGAGGCGAACACGGTGTCGACCACGGCCCCGCCAGCTCCAGACCCGCCCGGGACAGGTATCCGAACACTTTACAAAAGAAAGTCAGTAGTCATCTTCAGTATTCAACACCAAAAACTGGAGCTATTTCCTGTCCGTGGGATCACTTCTAAAACCACACGTCCCTGCCCTCCGCAACTGCGGCCATTCCAACGTGCACGCTGGGAGTACGAAACTCTTCGTCTAGTAAAGGCACCATTTTCAGCATAGTTCAGTTCACACACAGAGCGTGTCACACACAGTTAAGTACATCTCTCTGGATGACTTCATTCCCTGGATCCCCTCCTCTTTCCCCACCCTCTGACCAGGGCTGGAGATGGGCTGCATCCAGCTACAGAGCTCATTGAGACAGACAGACAGACAGACAGCCTGCCCAGGCAGAGCAGGACACAGCAACATTAGGAAGTAACTGATTATCTTGGAACAAAAAGGAGACCCCCCACCAGTACAGTTGGTGAAATTCTAGGTGACATCTTACAGATTTTAATTGTGTTATAAATCTTAGTCTAAGTTTATGGGAAACCACAGGAGTTCAAGTATTTTATTACTGCACACACTATATATATATTTATGTATGTATATATACAGAGGAAAAGATTATTTTTTGGCAATATTAGGGGGATTTTACAGATTGAGCTGTGCTTGCGGCGAGCACAGAGTGAAACAGCCCAGCACTCTCTTCAGCACTTCCCTCACTTTTAGCAAGTTTGTGCAATAGAACCTCACTTTTAGCAAGTTGTGCAACAGATTTCTATTTGTGACCTCGACATCCAGCTTCTACCCACGGCACCACGGGATCAGGATCCACAGCTCCCTCTCCCAGCACAGTGGACGCTGAGCACCTCTGCTCAGGAGGAGCTCCAAACTCCAGTCTAGCCCATGCTGCAGGAGCAGAGGGCAGTCTAGTCTGACACACAGTAGCCCAGAAGCATCCTGACTGACACTACAAAGGTGTGGGTAATTAAAAGCAGGGGTGCATCAGCCACCAGGTTCCCATTTAAAGTGCTCAGAGAAGCTCTGGTGGTCCAGGCAGAGACACTTCCCGCTTCCCAGTGTTCTGCAGGGACTGCTGCTCTGTCTTTAGACCTGAATTAAAACCTAACAGCATCCCATTTCTTAAAACCAGAATATGGCCGTGTCTTCTCGTACCTTTATCGTCACTGCCAATCCATGTATTAGTGGGAATTAGTACAGGAGTCTCATTTAGCCACTCTCTAATTAAAAAGCATTAAACTCAGTGCTCCTATAGCACAGCTTAGTGTCAGTCAGCATGGAGTTAAGAATTTAAGTGCATTATTATGCATCTATAAACATAATATACATGCATAAACATGTTTAAAATCTCTCTCTTCCTCTGAAAAAGTCCTCTGAGACTTCGTTCCATTTATGCCATCAAGGTGTACATGGGAAACACTTTCCAGTCCATGCAGAGTAACTGTACATTAACTGACCAGATCTCCTTGATTTGCAAACAGGTTACTCCAATTCCTCACTGCACAGTCAGAGAGACGACAACAAATTGGACAATTTCCTTACCAGGGCTCATGGCAGAAACGGGGAAACCCAAACCCACGTGCTGGATTCCAGGACTATTTCCCTGCAGGCTGCTGCACTCCTGCTGCCAGCCTGGCTGCAGCAGCAAAGCTTGGACAGAGCGAGGAACGGGCTGGGTGTTTCAGTCCCTGGAGCTTTGGTCGAGGTATTTAGTGTAAAGTTCTACATTCCTGGTTTGGATCTCTCGTTTGCCCTGTCCCAGGCTGCAGCAGGGAGGCCGCCGGCACTGCCGCGGGATGCCAGAAGGGGAACTGCAATTTCAGCCGTCACAGCGAACAGGTCAGCTCACGTGAAGGCCCCAAGGAGCCAAAAGCTATTTGGGAGGCAAAGGTGCCGGTCGGGAAGGGAAATACTGTCCCTGAGGTAAACATTTCTGCTGTGGTGGCGGCGGTCCCTGAGGTACAACCTTCTGCTGCGGGGGCGGGGGCCTGCAAGGGGACAGAGGAGGCGCGGTCAGTCCCGAAGCGCCCACCACCCCCTGCCCTCACACCCCCACAGCCCTCACACCCCCACTGCCCACATCCCCAGCCCCCACACCATTGCTCCCGCCCTCGGCCTCCACACCAAGGCTCGTTTTGAACATACCACGGGCACACTGTGCCTTAAATTGCCCGAAATCCGCAGGGAACCCCCATTTGTTAAAACTCGCCTTTTCTCCCAAAACTCTTTAAAGACCCCCCTG
The DNA here is from genome assembly GCA_013399875.1 of Gymnorhina tibicen. NCBI lineage: Eukaryota > Metazoa > Chordata > Aves > Passeriformes > Artamidae > Gymnorhina > Gymnorhina tibicen. The sequence goes on along the minus strand of VXAZ01004311.1, from coordinate 591,025 downwards.
CCCAAGTGCCCCACCAACATGAGCTACATTAGGGTGCTCCCACTCAGTACCTGGCACTTCCCGGGTCTGTGTGTGCCATGGCACAGCATTGCATCTTACTTTTTAATTGTGCTTGTAAGATGAAAAATAAAGGAAAACTTTCTGTTCAAAGTTAAGAGAAATGGTTTTGCACTTGGCCATAACATTCACAAATCAGCAAAATGACAGATTTTTGAGTAATTTGCTTTTAAACTGACTATTTTAACAGGCCTTTCATCCACCTGCTGGGCTAATCTTCCCCCACAGCAGCGCTCTGAGCCTCGTTCATCACCACACAGCCATGACAGCGCAGGATGAATGCGCTGCCTTTCAGGGTGAAGGAGAAACTTCTCCCAGTGAAAAGTCAGCCCTGCTTGCACACAGCACGTGATGGAACACCCCAGGGCTCCCGGGAGTGAAGGGCAGGACAAGAAATCCCATCAGTGCCACTGCCAGTAGGCATTTGCAGTAACTCCACGGACCTGCTGGGCACCCTCTGTGGCTGCTGCACCGGGTACTGCGGCGGTGAGTAGTAGGGCTGGTGGAAAGCCTGCTGAGGGTGCTGGTTAACTGGGTAAGCTGGGACAGGAAACGTATTTGGATGCATATCCTACGAAGAAAATAAAAAGAGAATGTTCACAAATTGCACAGAGGGAATCCAAATATCTGCATCATTAAATAACTGGCACTCAAGACCGCTTGCAAACCAGCCTGGCAATGTCAGAGTTGGTCTTTCCTTTGAGAAACTCAGTAGGAAGAAGCAACAGCAGTCTGGGAAGTGCTGGATTTTGAAAAACACAGAAAGGCTGATCACAACAGCACTTGGTTTGCTCTGGGAGTGTGCTCTGGCTGGCTGTGGCTTTCAGGGGACAACTGCTCTGACAAGGAGAGGGGCTGGGGAGCTGGCAGGCCTGCCCCCCTTCTCACACGGGGTGGGTGTTCTGTCAAGAGGAAAAAGCAGGTAAACTGCTTGTCAAGGCAAGCACAGCCTGGGACAAAGCTTAAACTGGGAAACTGAGGTGCCCCTCACATAACCCTTAGGAAACAAATATTCTCCCTGCTTTTTATCAAGGAGAAACACAATTTTCAGAAATGAAGAAGTAACTTTGAAGCTGTTATTATGACAAAAATGATATAAACTGCCTTCATCTCTTTACTTGAGAGTAACAAATAGAGTAAAGGAAAGTACATGATTCCTACCATGGGTACAGCTCTTGGGGCATAAGGCATGCCACGGGAGAAGCCTCTCTGCTGGTAGTCCCTGGGTTCAGTGTCTGGCCGAGGAGGAGGTGACTGAAGCGACCTGAAATCCGATGATATGGACTGTGTGAGCACATAACCCAGACCAACGACGTGCAGACCGTGAACCCAGGCACTGTGACCCCGACAGCTGGATTATACATCTTAGCACATACCAAGTGTGAGAAAGATAGTATTTGCCACAGATCTAATAAACAACAACCCTTTTCTGTTCAGGACTCTGGCAGCTTCCCTTTGCCCCTTTATAAAAAGATGGGACCCAAAAATACAAACCCCTATCACCAATGCACAAGAACAAACATAACAGTAAAGAGAAAATTCTCTGCTCTCTTGATTTGGGATGAATTTATCTTTTCTGTCATTGCCAGAGGCAAGCTACATGTGCCACTGGATGCAGGGGCCTTCACCTGACATCCTGGGACTGGGATATGCCTTTGGTACTGGCTCGTGCAAACAAACATCCACGGACTACTCAAAGGGCAGGAGAGGGGAAAGGAGAAGGCACTCACGAATGGCAGCGGGACATCAACCTCCTGAAGCATCGCTTCAGCCTGTCTCTCTTTGCAAAGGCCAGAGCAGCAGCGACGAGGAGTGGGAGGACCAGGAAGAAGAACACCAGCAGCCCGTTGCGCAGCGAGGTGTCTTTGTCTGAGGGGACAAAACCATGGAGAAGAAATAAGTCTTACATGGTGCTACCACCACCTGACTCATAATTGAGTGAATATTTGGTAGGAATGGTTCTGTAACTGTTTTCCTTTATTCACCAGAAAAAACTCCAAAAGAATCCAGTAAGACTGTAAGATATAGGCCCAAATAGATCCTTTCTGTTTTGTTTATCTCTTAGAGCTGTACGTATCATGGTACCCTGGGCTGCAACAGCACATTAAATTAGGAGATCAATCCTCATGTTTCATTACTGTAATGTTTCATTACTAAAGCTCTCACAAGAGAGGAAAACAGAGCTTCTGCCTTTTGGTCTGATGTTAAATCTACCTCTTCTCCAACCACTATTTGCTGTAGACAAAGAACTTGGGTTCTTAATCTTGACATTTTAATATACAGCAATTTCTCCCCTGCAAGCTGTACTAAAACAGCCTTTCCCTTTTTTGTCTGATGATTTGAGGGATCTGCCCAAGCCTTCAAGACCATTCTTGCAGCCCACAGAAGTTACACCACTCCCATCTTTATATACTCCACATGGACACAGCATTAAGTTTTCTCCAAATTAGAGCTTGGCTCTGACTTCCTATTTCACCTTCAAACCCTCAGTGAACAAAGCAAGTGTCCCAGCTCTGTCAGTTTGCTTTCTCTCATGCAGGAATCGTGCTTCCCTTCACTGGGGCTTTCCTTCCCAGCCTGGATACAGAGAAGTCCAAGAGGATCTTTGTTCCAAGGTGGCAGAAATCACCTGAACTAAACCAGTCCAGATCCTTACAGATCCCTCCCCCAGCACCCTGAGAGAGAAGGGCAATAATAAACAGAAAACCTTGAGCAGAAAACCTCGACCAGAGTTCTTTGCCAGTGAAACCTAGTGCAGAGCCATCCCCCAAAGTTCACCAGCACATCGGCTGCTCCGGCACAGCCAGCCCAGCCCCAGCTCTCACAGCCACTTGCCGTTGTAGGGAGGGCCACTGTCCACGCTGCCCCCGTAGCCTTTGGAGTCACAGTAAGGGGGGGCCCAGCCTGCTTCACAGTGGCAGTTCCTGTTGTTGTTGCACACCTGTATTCAAACACAAACACCCAGTAACTTCCATCTCTATGCATTTAAATCTGCGTGCAGCAGCCACAACCTGTTGTGTCCCTCGTATTGCTCAGCCTGGCGAATTTTACCCGGTAACTCCCAAATCAATTCCAAACAGTCCTTGGCCAAGCATCCCAAGATTTCACATGACTGAGCACACAGCACTGTTCAGGAAGAGCTTCCAAGGATTAGCTATTCCAACGGCTTACACGCCATGGCTTTTGCTCGGTTTTTTTTTTTCTTTGTGAGATGCAGAGTCAGATTTCATTAGTAATACTGGAACTGGGAATTCTTGCCTGGCAGAGAGTTTTGTCAAAGATTTTTTTGACACTGCTGCAGCTTCTCTTGTCTAGAGGCATTTTATAGAGAGTTTTACAGTTCAACAAAACAGAAAAAGTTACTAATCACCACTTTAAAACTTGCTGCCTCTCTTCCCTGCTTACCCCATGCCCGTGGCACTGCTTCTCCACGTCGCAGTCGTAGTTCAGCACAGAGGCACTCACACACTGGAAGTGCCTGCAGATCTGGGGAACAGAGATGCACACAGATGAGGGATGATGGCATTTCAGTGCCCCCTTGCCTCCCCAGATCCCTGCTCCTAGCTCGGGGTTCCACAGCCATGCTGTGCTTGCTGCCACAAAGCCTCACACACTCTCACTGATAATTCCAAACTCTGCAGAAACTCTGTTCCACAAAAGGCCTCTCAGCATGGGGCTGAGCTGGCACTGGAGCCTTTTGTCTCCAGTCTGAATGTAAAGGAACAGCAATTAAATTGTGCCCAGTAAGGACATGTGGAATGCACATTCCTCTGCTAGGGCTAAGCTTCTGCACTCTTTAGTTTAGTTGGATTTTAATTGAAAGTTGTCTTCAAGGCATTTGTGTGGGCCAGGCTCTTCCTGCTCACTGACAGAGCAAAGATTCTGGCTCTCAACAAACTCAATTTCTTTCGCTTCACCTACAAATGAAAGGCTCATTAAATGTTTGATGCACATGCAGTGCAGTACTGGGCCATGGGGAGAATCAATGGACTCGTTTAGTATTACATTAACTACAGGCATCAAAAAATAATGGTCATAACAATTCATGAAACAATGCAGCTGAAAACTTTATTCCCGTAAATACCCCGAATTATTACATTAGAGTATCATTTTAAAATTTTTAATTACCTTTCCATTACCACACTTGGTGCCTTCATTCACCATTCCTGGGTCCGGGACATCAGAGCCCAGCTGGAAATCCACCCCCCAGCATGTGGTGTCTCTGATGGGAGTTTGGATAATAGCAGGCTTGATTCCAAACACAGGCATGGCTTTCACATTTTCACACTGCAGCTTCCCACACATGGCATTCCTACAACAGCAACACAGGAACGCTGTAGTGACACTTGAATTTATTCTGAGAAGGAGACTACCATGTGTTTGATACGATCTTTCCTTTCTACTGGAAGATACTACTTGAAAACAAAATTGAAGCAACTTGACAAATAAAACTGAACTGGGCTTCATTCCAGTGCTGCAAGAGTAGTTTATCCCTTCTTTCTGTAAGCTGTTGGAATCTCTATATTAAGGAAAACACAATGATTTGCTTCTCTTCTTTCCATATGTGAACACTTAGGAAAAGCACAATCCTTGATGGGAGAGGTGGAACACGCTCTCCTCACCAGAGCCCTGCAACCCTCCCCTGTGCACCCGCTACAACATCCCAAACTGACACCACAGCACGCAAACACAGATTCCCAATGATATATTTCAGAACTTCCCCATGCACTGGGCTCAACTCACCAGCTGGAACATTTCTTGTAGTCATGGCCATGGAAACCACAGTTGCCAAATCTGTCGCCCTTGGAATTCACTTCAGCAAAGCAAATGTTGGGGGCTGCTTTGGCTTCTGCAAACAACAGCCCATCCCCAGAGAGAGGAGCCACGTTACCCAGGCACAGAAACATCTCACACAGAATCTCCGGCACCCAGAGCAACTACCCTGCTACACCAAGTATTTGCCATGCAGCAGTGAGCTCAGGAACTTGATCAAAACACTAAAGAGGTTACAACGTCAGAGTTACAAGGTTCCAAGTTTAAAACCAGAGAAAAACAGTTACTTAACCTGAGTCAGCTCTAGCATTTAGTATTTCTTTACAGCCCTATAGAGCAAAAAACCCCACTGTACCAAAAATGATAAGTGCAACAAAATTATAACTTGAATCCCCAGCACAGCACTAAGTGTAACACAGGAAGAATGCACGACCATCATGTGAAGCCATTACCACCACTGCTTCAAATCCTCTGCCAAAGCAGCTGGTCTTTGTTACAGAAAAGCAAGTAAATATATTAAATGAACTTGGTGTATTCTTCAGTTACATCTCTTAGAAAGATTGTAACACTGCGCTCTTCCTTACTGGAGCCAAAGATAGCCTGGCACTGCATGTCGTAGTACTGGCACACGCCGTTGTAGCAATAGGCCTCCTGGTTGTGGCAGGGGTGCCCGTTCTGCACGGTGAAGTCGGGCTGGCAGAACTGTGATGTGCCATTGCAGTACTCCGGGAGGTCACACTCGTTGGTGCTTGCCCGACACTCGGTGCCTCCAGGAAGGAGCTGAAGAGAGAGGGGAGGGAAAACTGCATCAGAAAACAGGAACCCTGCACCTGACCCACGGCATGCCCCAAACAAGGGACTGATCTGAAGCCCTCGTAGGGCCACGGATATGCAGGACAGCTCCCTCTCTCAGATGCACTGACTAAGCCAAGGCTCTCCTTCTCTCAACTTCCAAACAACACCGGAGTCTCCTACCTGGCAGTTTTTGCAGCAGTCACCATAAGCACATTCAGCACCAGATTGGAGCCTGCAAGTTCCTGGCTCGCAGCACGGATCACTTTCACATTCCTGAGGACAGAAGTGCTGTGAATGTCACAAGATCTTCCCCTCTGTCACATACAGCCCCCTCTGAGTGAGAAGCACAAGGCTGCTCCGACACCACTGGAAACACAGCTACGAACCTTTGGTGAGCCACAGTCACACTCCTCCCCGGCATCCACCAGCTTGTTCCCGCAGTACGGGACGCTGTAGGTCTCATCAGGCCTTGGAACGTTGAGCAGGCAGCTCCCACCTTTGTTGAGTGTCAGCTTCTCAAAGTCTTCTGCACTGCAACTGCTGAAGTTCCTCGACCCCCTGCAGCGGAGAAAATGGGCTGAGCTTTACACTAAGCCAACCCACCAGCATCCCCTGTGTTTGCAGAACAAGGGGAACATTTGCTTTCCCCATTACAAGCACAACAGGACTCTTTGCAAGGGGCATTTGAAGGTGAAAGCAATCCATAAAAACAAAGCATGTGGATGGGGCATTTTGAGCCTTCTTTGCCTTCCCTTGGTCAGCTACTTACGATGCTCCAGAGCTCATAATGCAGCTGCTTGCCCCACACTGACAGACTCGTTCATCATCATGGTTCATCCCCAGGTTATGGCCCAGCTCGTGAGCCATGATGGATGCAAACATCTGGATACTGATCCTTCCAAACTGCACAGAGTGACACAGAAGGCAGTCAGAAGAGAGCTTATATCGACAAAGTCAGTGTTTACCTATGTGCCAAGGAGACACTTCTGCCATTCTGTCTCTACGTTATCAGGATTCTCAGATCAACTGTGCCAGACTTCAAACCAAGTGCATGGAATTTGCTTAGCAATAAGAGCCCTCAGAGAAACCTCTCTGGGACACTACCCAACAACCTCCACTTTCCAGAGCAGCTGCAACATTAACACAAAAACCAGAACTCTCCACACCAGCCCAATTCTCCTGAAATGTGCAAATTCCAGCATCTCTGTCACTGGTCCAAAGAAACCAGATTGCTGGGATTGCCACTTATCTGGGACCCGCAGCTTGGTTCGTTAAGGCTCTGCAATTCCATATAAAACAGGCAGTGAAGTGGCACTGCTCAGAGAGGTCACAGCTGCAGGTCAGACAGTACAGGACAGACTGGAGAACACCCATAGCTCCCACATACTTTCGAGGCAGAGATGCTTAAAACGACACAGAGAAATTCTCTCTGAGAAATCCTTTTGCATGAGTGCTGCACACTGAGCAGAGGGGAAGCTCAGCAGAAGACTACAGAGAAGTTGTGATCCAGATATTCTGGAAGTGTCAGAAATTGTTGGGGACAAAATAAGAGCCCCACTAAGCCACTTCATCTTTGTTAAGAAAGACTCTGTGCTTCCAGGAAGACCTCCAGAGTGCAGACTCTGATCTCAATCAAATTCAGAGATCACTAAAGAAATCTCACCACGTTAATGCCTCCTGCATGGCTCTTGGAGCACACTGTTCCCACATAGGCCATTCCAGCTGTGCCACCAAAACCCTTCTTCCTACAGTCATGGAGAGAAAGGAAAGGCCATCATCTGTCTGTACAGACACACACAGCCCAAATCAGCACACCACTCCTGCCTGTGGGGCACAAATCCTGCTGCTCCAGCTTTCCAAGGCTGACACAGGAGCACTACCAGGAGCACTGCTACTGACTGCAGGCACAAATGCACCAGATAAGCCTTTGCTTTCTGCTCAAGATTCCTTATTCTGTTAATTTAAGACAAGTGTTTACAGAGAAAGTCAGCCTCTTCCCCATCGTCCCTCTGCATATGAACAGCTCAATGGTCCACTCTTAAAATAATTTGGTTTAATTGGCTGTCATCTGCCTTTCTGGCACGGACAACTCCATGGATTTCTTCCTTTGTCAACTTCCTTCTCATTACTCTCCATTTTGTTCTTACGGGTTTAGTGCCACAGTACAATCCACCACATTTTACTTCATATAAAAAGGACTTCTAAAATTAGTATTTCCTCAGACATTTGCCTCCGTCACCTGCACTCTGCTGTGCTGTCTCAGAGGAGAGGAGGCTCCCAGCTCGCAGAGGAAGGGGAGGGCAGCTGCGCCGTGCTCGCACCTCTGCCCTTTCCCTGCTCTGGGCAGCGAGCTCCCAGGGCCTGCACCATCTGCAGGAGCAGGAGGTGCCCTGGGGCACCCGTCCTGGAATGGGGCAGGGAACAGCTCGGGGAGCTCTGGGCTTGCTTAAGGGAGCAGGGCCCAACAGGTTAACATCCCGTGGCAAACTCAAACCACGTCACCAGCTTCTGGAAGCCAACTGCAGAAACAACTTTGTCTCCACTAATACACAACACTCCGCAACAGGTTTGTGCTTATTTTCAAGTGGAAAAGGCCCTTGGATCCCAAGCCCAGCCTGTTACAATGTGACAAAGGACTATCTGGGCCGAGGCTTTACACCACACAACACAGAACATCGTAGGACATGTAGGATGAGGAAAAGAAAAAGTGTTATTTAGCAATACATCTGTCAGAGGACACTGAAATTAAAGAGCACAGACACCTTCTTAAAAATGCTTAACTTGACTTGGAATGTTTTCACAGGACACAAACCACTGCAGATTGCCTAGGACTTTCTGCTCTCTGAAACACAGCAGCCCCTTCTGGCACAGCAGCTGGGCTGAGCAGGCAGGAACAGAATCAGCTTCTGGGGGTCAAAGGGAAGGAGCTGGTACTCACAGGACAAACTGGGCGCTGTCGTGCCTCCGCCGCAAAACAAGGTTCTTCTCTCGCCACTGCACAAAGTTCGCCAGCACATCCCCAGCCCCCCCATCCGTGCTGATGATGTTTTCATGCTTCCAGATCTCCAGGCCAACCAGCACGATGCGGATGTTCAACATAACATACATCTGGGGAGAAAAAAAGAGGAGAAGTATTTATTAATATCTTCAGACAAAAACAAGTGCCTGGTGTTATAGATCTTATTGCAAGTATCCATCTTTTCTGTGAGGGTTTGACTCTTTTTTCACAGCTCATACACACCTGGAACCATTAGAATGGATTTTCTCTGTGATTTAGACCTTCATCAGCCACAGGATCAATGCTTAAATGCCACACTGGCTACATTGTAAGACAATACCAAACAGAAATAAAAAGAAATCTCAATTTTGACAAATACCGTGTGAAATAGTAGAGTTATAGACATGCTTTTACTCTAACCTTTACACAGAGAAAACAACTGCAATAATTTCAGCCATCTGTCCTGTCACTCACTGGAGGTAGCACTGGCTGGAAGAGTTTCCTAAACTAATTCTCAAGGTGGCTAAGTGCAGATGAATTTAGAGGTGGAAAAGCCCCCGTGGTGATGCATTCCCCGAAGTGGTACCAGAACAGACCCCAAGGTGGACATTCACAAAAGGCAGCGGGGCTGCAGCACCAGCACCGCTCCTACTCACACTGTCAAGGAAGTTCGCCAGCTGCACCATGTGTTCTCTTACTTCTTTTTCACTCTTCCCAAAATCTTCAAACTGCAAGACGAAGAAACTTAGTATCACGAAGAGAAGAGATGTAGACAACAGTTACAAAAAGGAACAGAACATTTTTGCCTGGCTCCAAATCTCCAAGAAGATGGTAACCGAGACAGCAACATCTTCACTGCTATTGCTCAGCAGCTCAACATTCCAAAGACAACAGCAAAGGCAGTTTTTACCACGTGCTTTCCTTACACTACAAGATTCCTTGCTGGCAGAACCTCTCCCTGTCTGATGGTTTACTCCTTTTCTGAGAAGGATTGCATAGCACACGTTTATCCACTTCTAGGGTAGCATATTTTCACAACTTGGGTAAAGTATCAAGTGCTTTTCAGCAATCCATTTGGGAGTCATGAAGCCTGAGGGCTTTCCAGGCCCTCTCCTGAGGAGAAAAAAAAGGGAAAGCCACACACAACTCCCACCTTTTCTTTATCCACAACTATGAACAGCTCCACGTATCTTGTCTGGTGCAAGACTGCCCTCTTTCTCTGGGGAAAAAAAAAAAGTTTTAGACAACTTCAGATTTATTAATTCAAGTGTAAACAAAAAAAACCCTCATGACACTGTCAGATTTCACTTGATACCACCAGTGGTTTGAGACACACCCAAAGCACGCGGTGCCAAACCCAAGCAGTGTAATCCAATGCAATGACAGCCTCTGTGTTTTACGCTAAAACTCAGCTGCACAAAGACTTCCCTTGTTTCAAAAGCAAGGGAACTGTGCACAGGTTGCTTTGGAAAGTCAGCACACACTTTTAAAAGGGGCAGAAAGATTCTACAAGCAAATGCCAACGATCTTGAAGTGAAACACAAGATTTTTCAATCTTGTTCCTGTACAGACAAATCCTTGAAGAACAAGAGGGATCTTCACACCAAACTGCTACTGTGGTGGTGAGGAGGATGGAATAAACACGACAATATTCTCCTGGCTCCTGATGCAGCACCTTGCTAACAAGCCTCTCCATGAGGGTCAGGTTCCTGCCCTTAAAAGTTCCCCCAAAAAGCCTAGGAATATTCTAACCAGCTGCCCCACCCTCACTGCCATGTGCAGAAGCAGGAGGAAACTGCAGCTGCTTTGGGGAAGGAATTGAGTTTTCCAGTAGTGCAGAAACCCCCCAAATCATAAACCTTTAGGTATGTGTTAAGTCCCAGGAAATCCGATAATCTGCTTCCATACTCTTAAATGAACTCACAAAACCCATTATGTGGGACTGGGGAGGACTTACCCGCAGCAGCTGGGTCATACTGGGATGGAGATTTCCCTCTGCATGTTCCCTTTCCTGGCCTTCAGCAGTTACTCCACACGTTGTGGGCTCTTTCTTCACATTCTCCAGTCGATATAAAATGTGTTTAGAGCCAGAAGAAGAATCCATGGGCTCAATCCCATAGGTGACATTCCCTATTGTCACCAAACCCCTAAAACATGGCAGTGTGTGAGAAATCCGGCACTAAGCACAGAGGACAGTTATACCCAGAATTTTTACAGCTAAACAGAGGAACAGTTATCCCTGGATAACCAAAGCCTGCCCACACCTCAGTTCTTGTGAGCCAGCACACTTCACTTCAGGCCTGGCAATAGCCTTTCACTGCGCAGGGCCTTACAAATGCAGTAAATTAAATACCTCTGTAAGGCTCTGCGATGCCCCAGGAATTACATCACAGGTCTTAAGCAAAAATGCTTTAGTTCAAATATGCTATTGCCACTCTGGTGCCTGGCATGGCCCTGGAAAAAAACAGTGGCACAGAATATATGGCAATTAGCCCAAACCAGAAAAAAATTCCATCAAACTTGAGGTGCACAAGGTTTAGGGCTAATTTTGTGAAATTTGGAGACTAGTGTTCAACTTTCCATTTCCACAGTTGTCACAACCATCTGTGCAAGTTGGAAAATAAGCCAAATGTGCGTCAAAACCAACTTACTGCACTCATAACAAACTGCATTAATAACTTATTTGATGGTACTTCAAATATCTGTGAACTCCTTGAATAAAAGATGCCACAGGACAACAGCACCAAGGCAGCTCAGTGCAGCCAGTGACACCCTGACCGGCTGAGGCACAGCTAAAAACAGCAGAGCTGGGTTTTGGGCTCAGCAGCCACGATGTGACAGCCAGGACACCAAGGATGAGTTGTGCTACCTGAGCCCTACCTGAGCCCCGAGCAAGTGCTGACAGCCACCAGGGAATCCAGGGTCCCCTCCACATATCCCTGATAATGGCAGTGATCCTGGATGAGAAAACAAGGGTGCATTACATAAGTGTTTCAGGCATTCCTGCACACCCAGGGCAATCTCTGAGCTGCCACTGACCAGCAGTGATTACAACTCAAGAACACAAAATGAATTAAGTTAAATTTACCACAGCTGGATTTCTTAACTTGACCTAGGCTATCCCTCTCCTGTTCTGTCCTCCACCCTGCCTCAAATATTTCGAGGCCAGCCCCTCCCTACAAAGTTGGGTCAAATTACTCTTCAGTCTTCTGGCAAAAAGTTCTGGCTTGTCTGTCACCTCTCTGTTGCAGGAGGAGGGACAACACCTGCTGTCCGCGCCAGCCGGTGCTGCACTGCCAGAGCTTTCTGGCTGCACAGCCCAGCCCTCGGCAGCCCTGACAGATGGGGTACTTCCACTGTGTACTCTGTACACACACATTTTGGAAACCAGACAAGGGGTAGCATGGGGAAAATACACTCCATTTTCTCTGACAAGGGTTTTTTTATAATACCCCTATATCAAAATTCTGTCACCTGCTGCTAAGCAAGGAATGCAGAAAAAGCACAGAGGGCATGTGCTAATCCTTCAGGGCCAGCATGACTTCTGTGACCTCATGCAGAAAAAGCACTTTTCCCGTCAGAAAAAATGCAGAAAAAGCATTTTTCCTCTAACCAATCCCTTTTAACTAGGAAGCAAATAGTCATTTGACTCAGGTGCTCTATTTTCAAGAACAAGATCCCATGAATCATGTATGACTAATACTTCCCCTTTCAAAGAACAACACTGATCCCTAAGAGTGAAGCCATTAGGAAAGCTCTCATGCATTTTGTATCACACAAGCTGCTTTTAATTCTACATTTTCAAAGGCAACATGTCAGGCTGCTCGTACAGAACGAGGGCTGCAAACACGCTTTCCATGGAATGACTCCAACGCTACCCAGATCACATCCCTCTCAAAGGTCCTTCAGACTTGATCTCATCCATCCCTTCCAGCAGTTCCCAAACGTCAGGACTAGCAGACCGCCTGCCCACCCTCAGAAGTGGTGAGCTCCTAACAGCCAGCCCTGCTGAATGGACGGGCCAGCAGCTGACAGCTCACTGTGGCTCGGGGACCAGTCTGGAAGCTCATTGTGTGTAAAAGCAAAAGCAAAGCTGCCTGTTCAGTCCCCAGAGCACCCAGCGCTGCCCTGCGGGCTCCAGTCCTTGGAGGAAGGCAGCAGAAGCCAGGAGTGACACCAGCCCTGCCCTGGGCTGTGAGACAAGGACAGGAGCACCCCAACAATGAGACACCAACAGCTGGGAGCAGCACTGCCTTTTAGAGAAGAGCAGCTTTTAATGAGACAGCAACCACCTCTACATCAGAAAATACAGGTCTCTTACAGGTTAGATCCTCATCCAAAAATTAAGGATTCTCTCCAGGAAGAGGGCAGTTGGTTCTGAAGATGGCCCAGTAGAAAATACAACTATCCTTTTGTAATCCCAACTCCCTCATCCCACAGATGCTCAGTGTTCCAGTCACCTTCAGTGAGGGTATGAATAGAAAGAAATCCTACCTGGACATCTGGATATTCCAATTGCAACTTTCCCTCCTTGTTATAGGTATAAACTGTGAAATCTTTGGGCAGCAGTTCTCTGCAATGAAAGGGGAGAAGGAATACAAGAGGAATTTCACAAAATGAATGTGACATTGGAGCAGAACAGTAAGATGGTCCTAATCAAAAGTGTGACAAATAAGTAAATTGCAGTTAAATGAGGAGACATTAAAACGGAAAACCCTCCAAAATTAACAAAGAAATTGTATATTTTCACAGCAAAATTCAAGAGACCAGAATGATAGAACTGCTAATGAAATCAAACCAACCACCTCACCTCAGAGAGTAGAACAAGCAGCAAAACCCATTAAATTGTGCTAAAAGCCTGTTTCTAAGCAGGAACAAAAAAATTCTAGCCCTCAGTCTGCTGCATATGCCTTCTCTTCCCCAGTTTAGGGAGGAAGTGCATTGGGAAAGTCTCCCACGACTAAGACTGCTGCACCATCCTGGTAATTCCATTGATGTGGTGCAGCTAAATTCCCATGGTTCTGAGGGTCAGGGCCTTGGCAAGTGGCAGCTGGAGCTTCCCAAGGGCTTGTACAGTTGTGTCTCTATCACAACAGCAGCTTGGAGCAGCAGCAGCAGCCTGGTAAACGACCACGTGCTGGTGCTGCAAGTGGCCCTCCAACTCCAGACAGACAGCATCTATATCAGCTGTGAGTTGTCAGTATTCAGACCTTGGACAGAAAGTCAGTTTCCTCATTTATTAGTGTCCTTTTGTGCTACAGAGACAGGAAAAAACACAAAACGAAAACATTAAACAAAATCCAGACAAAAGTGAAAATATCTTGTTTATTTTTAGCTGTGAATGGAAAGAGTTGTAGATTCCCTGGGTCTCCTTGGAGTAATCTGCAGCTTCCTGCTCTGAAGGGGGTTCCCCAGGGCTGCAGGAATCGAGAAACATCTCTGGCTGATGGCCAGGACACCAGGACTGAATCTCTTCCCATTCTGCAGAGCTGGGATGTACCTGCACCTCCCACACAATCCCAGGATTCAAAACTCACGTGCTACCTGCCAGCTTGTCATCTGGACACAACAAGATTGAATAATTTAATAATTTAAAGAAATTCATTACTTACTTGTTCTTTTCTAGATGAATCGTGTGTTCTTTTCCCTCAATCTCAACAGCATATGACACTTTGTCCTGAATATAAAGAAAGGTGCATTTTACTCATGTTAATGAATAAAACATTCTTTGAAACCAAGAAAGGTGGATGAGCCTGAAATTTATTTTATAATTGTCCCTGTCTCCAGAACCTACCATCCCTACCTCTGTGACTGGGGAAAAGTCACGTGAAAGAAATGGTTTCAAAATAGAACTGTGGTTTTCCTATTCCCTCCTTCTAAAACTTCCACAGAAAAGTTCTGAGTCAGAGCCAGAGAAGGACAGTGCATTTTTTTTACTGAACATTTACAGTGAGCCAGCACCCCCCCAGCCTTGGGGCAGCCAAGTGCCCAGTACCTGTACTGAGGAGCTGTTGGAAGCCTCTCGCCGTTCTCTTCCCAATCTCTGTGGAGTTACAACTTCGTAGGAAGTGAGCAGGGAAATCTCCTGGAAACCTGGAAAGCGGAACAGAAACACTGGCTAAAGGAACAAAGCAATCAAGAGGACGAGGCACAATGAAGAAAACACTACTTCAGGAGAAGTCCACACACAGAAGAGCACAGAGCAAACCTCAGAGCAAAGCACACTTGGACTGCCTTGCAAGGGGCCAGAGAAAACAACACAGAGAGCAGAGAAGACACCAGTTTTTCCAGAAAGTTTCAAAGTGAAATCCTCACTTTCCAATTACTGTCTTCCCAGTACCCATCCCATACACCACCACTCTTCATCAGCAGGAACCAGCACTTAAAGCAGGTCAGCACGGCAAGACCTCGCTCAAGGACACCCAGTGTCAAACCAGGTGTCCTGTGCTGCAAAGCTGCAGAACTGCCCCTGCAGCCTCTCTCGAGGAGCTCCAGCAGCTCCTGCGCTTGCCCACGGCACAGCTCAGCCTCACACCCTCGCCCTGCGCAGCACAGCCGAACTCCTGACCCAGGGCTGGTGCTACTGTTCATTATGCTCTCCTAGAGAGCCCCCGAGGGCCTCATCAAAACAACTGAGGTGAGACAAATCCCTGCAACAAAGCAGCCATCGCAGATCCCTTTATATATTATTTGCATATGCAACATCAGACAGATCCCCTGAACCTAACAAGTCCACGGGCCAAGCTCCCTTTATCAGTTTTTGCAAGCAACTGTTTTATATCAACTGTGTAAACAACAATAAATTGTGCATGCAAATTGCTTCTCCCATCAGTGGTGGCATCTGCCGGTGCCCGGCTCGGAGCCGCTCACCCAGGAAGCAGGAGGTTGGCCAACCCGGATCACAGCAGTATCCAGAGAAATGGTTTTCCTGGCTCATGGCAAGGGAATCAATGAGCTCATCAGAGGAGTCTGAGCTTCCCAACAAAGGTAGGGGGAAGGGAACAGTTATCCTCACCGTCTGTCTCCAGAAAGCATCACCACATCTGGGGCAGGTGAGCAAGTGTTTGGTGTCCAAGATCCTCCAAAGTCTCTCAAGTGGGGCTGAGATGCTGCCTTCAGTTAAAACCAGCCCCTCTGAGCACACCAAAAGCACATACTGCAGCAATCACTTCTCTACATCTGTCATTTCCAGCCACACACTCGTACCCAGCCCCGAGTTCTTGCAGTTGCTGCTCTGCACTTGCTCCTTCCCCACTGCCACTCCCACACGCCCGTAGCAGTGGGGACGGGACACTTGGGCCAGGTTCTGGAGGCTCTCGAGGCACAGGTCACACAAACAGCAGGACACAGCCAACCTTTGCAGTGCTTGGAATACAACACACTTGCTCAAGAGCAGCTTGGAAGCAGAAGACAAATAAGTGAATCATCACATGAAGCAGAACTGGGAGGGATTTCTGGGAAGAGTACAATTCCAAGAGGATCCTCTTAGAGCAACGGCACTAAAAGACGCCAGTTTTCAACTCTCTGAATGCTCTGACAATTCTCTCCCCACTTTCTGCCCTCCTTCCCATCCTTCACCCGTGTCCACGCCGAGTGCCCTGTGCAGCATTTCACACATCACCAGCAACCCTCAAAGAGGGCACAGAGTAGCTCAACAAAAATCCAACCAAAGGGACAAGTGCAGCCCAGCAAAAAGCCAACCCCGCTCCCACACTTCCCTCCTACAAAGGCCAGGTACAGTTTGCAATAAATTTTTCAGCAAGTTACAGGACTTTTAGTCCTCAGGTGCTTTCTGCCGCTGGCCAAGGCAGCTGTTGGAGCTGCACCACGTCACTGCTGAGAACATGACACGCTGATGACCCATTTCCGGGTTGAGACTTCGTTTCCGAACAGAAAAACACAATTGCATCCATGACCATACTTATCTCATCTCATCTCGTTAAAGGCTGCCATTAATTACCAAGCATTGGAGACAACCAGGAAGATGTGAATCATCTTCCCCTCCCCACCCCAAATCCACCATAGGAATTCCATGCATGCTCCATGGCATGTGGGAGCTTGAAAACCACTGGAACACATCACAGCCATAACGGCTCTCCAGACACTGGGGGAAGCTCTGGGGGTGTTCAGGAAAGTGTTCTGGGGGTGCCTGACAGGTAAGATCTGTGTTCAGCAAAGGTCAGGCTGCATCCCCTGTCTTGCTAGACCTTGGCATGCCCACGGGTCATTGGCTCAGTTACGGAATCACAGCACACAGCTACATCCACCTACACTCACACTTCCCCTCAATTATCATCCTTCCTGAGCTGTGACTCCTTCCCAAGCGTAGCAAAGGAAGGTCAAAGATAAGCTCTTCAGTGGAAGAAAAAAAAATTAAAAAGAGGAAGTTCAGACTGTGGCCTATTACACCACAAAACAAGCTAATTTCATAAAAACAAACTCATCAGCATGTGAGCGGGTCAGCTGCTAATACCAAAACTCATTAAGTTAACTGTGGTTATCATCAATTGATTACAGTTAATAACTGAGGTCAGCTGCACCAGTCATTGCACACTTTGGCAGGGCATTGCTCACCAGAAATGCCAAAAGCATTACACAACCATCCAGCCCATCAGGGCCCTGGGTAGGACCAGTGCCACAGGGAGCATCTCCACCAAGCATCCCTGACCTTCAACAGATCGGCTCATTGTGCTTCAGGCTGTACCTCCGATCCCCAAAGGAGGTGAACCATTCACTCCCTTCTCTCTGGCTCCAAATCTTTACATTTCCAGTGTGCTGTCGTACTTCCCTCTCCTTTTCTGCAACAGAGGAACATCAGTATTCAGCATGTCCTTACACCTCTGCCTGTTCGTATCAGGCTGTTCTGGCTGCACTCTCCAGTCAGAGATAGACCTGTCCCACAAAAGCACCTGGAACAGGACACAACAGCCCGGTGAGGCCTCACACTTCCCAAGGCACAAGTGCTTTGTGTGTTTATGGATGTCCACAGGTTAATCTCACCTTCAGACAGCACGTGTCTGATTCATTTGTCATTTAACTTACTCTTACACTCATTTCCTTTCCTGCCAACATGCTCCTGCTCCCCATTTTTCACCCTCTCATACTAGTACAGACAATTATTTCCACCTCAGCAGAACACTCTGCACCATCCTTTCAAAGCCACTTATTTCTGACAGATATTTCTCTCATGCTCAAATCATTGGGATTGTTATCCCCGTCTTTAAGGAGCCTGAATCCCATCTGACTGGGAGGTACCAGCTGCCAGCTCAATCTGCATTCTCCATATCCTATTTTCAGAATCATACAGGAGTTTGCCAAGCAGTGTCCGAGGAGAAACTTCCATGACCTGGCTTACTTACATATGTCCTTCAAAACAACAGAACCACCACTGCTGGTGGATTTCTCCAAGCAATGACACACCAGGAAAAGCATTTTTTTGGTGTGCTTGACTTTTGCACTAAGGTCACAGTCGTAGTAGGATTTACTCTTTGGACTACTGCAAGCAAAAACCTCCTTCATTTTCACTATGCAAATATTATCCAAGTCCACTTAAAAATGTTTAGATGTTTACACACAACACAAAGATAGCAAGTCTTCTGCTAAATGTAGGAACGTTTTCTGTGGAGCCAGCAGTTCCAGCTGCTCCCATACCTCAAAGCCTACAGAGCGTCACAGTGGTGCTTCATCTTCAAAACACCTGGGAACATCTGGCCAGCTGTTCTTCTACAGGGCACCGCTCCTTGGGACTTTTCTTTCCATCTCTCCCTCCCCTGCTCTCAGTCTTTAGACCTGCTGGGTCTCCTGCTGTGCTGGTGCCTTTCAGAAGGCAGGAAGAGATGACCAACCATCATGGCAAGGGAAGCAAATTCATCTACTCGATGTATTGCTCACCTGGAATATTTGCATAACATTAAACCTGGCAGGAACAGTTCAGGAAGTTTCTTCAGCATTTCACTGGGGATGTTGGACGTCGATCAGGTTACGGAGCTCTTCCACAGAAATAGTTCCTAGAAAATTCTTACTCCCCCTTGCTGAAATCCAGACCTATGCTGTAAGTGTTTCCTGTCTAGACTCTCCCCATTCCTTCTGCCCTTCCTAAAGCCTAATTTGTCTGTAAGACAACAGCTCCCCTTGTTCCACAAAAAGGACTGTCACACGTGTCCACTGGTACTGTCACAACATTCTCTGCACCTCAGAACCTTCTCACAAGGAGAAGCAGGATAAAGCCATGCTATCCCCTGGAACACGATGAGCAATCTCACCAGGACACCCTTCCTGTGGGTCACTGGCCCTGGAGGCCCTCCCCTGCACCCCTGACAGCGTGCCCACGGACAGGAGCTGAGCACGCCGAGCCCACTCACTTCCTCCCCATCTTACCAGCTGTGAATGTCAGCTCTGCTTACCCAGCTGAGTCCGTGGGAACCTTCTCTTTGGAGACATTGCTGGCTTTACATTTGGCCACCAAAGGGAACTGTGAAATGCACATTCTTATCTCTTTTTTTAATTTTAGCTTGAGAAATATTAATGATCAAGACATGTAGAAGCTCCAAAGTCATGGTTCAAACTTCCTTTTTCCAAAAGCAAGGAACGAAATGTCTTTCCTCTCTTTCCTTTTCACATGGAGGAAACAACCACAAACCCCCTCCTTGCCGAATGATTTTCCCAGGTTTGTTGCAATATGGGTGAGGCAGTGTTGTGTTTTCTGTGATCTGAACAAAAGAATTATCTCAACCAAGCACCCTGTCTCCCCAGAAATTTAAACCCAAGCATTCAGACACGTCAAGAATTGTGGCCAAGCCTGGCTGGAACATCCTGGTGTGTGTATGACACCAAGTATCAAGAAAGAGATGAAGCAGCACAAAACAGTCTCTGCCTGTGAATTTTTCCGAATTCATACAGTCAAACCTTGAAGGCTCCTGTAGACACAAGCAGGAGAGGAAAGGCCACACATACAAATCTCTTAAGGCTACACATCACCTTGTGATTATGGTCATTCAGGAATTTTCAATTAATGGTTTCTGGTAACACTTCACTTCTGCCTTACATCCCTATGTGTGTCAAAAGCACTTACATTATAATCCAAAAGGTGGAGGTTTCTACCCTCTCCTTCATGCTCATACGGCAGCAAAGGAGGTTCATTCTATCTCATGGCAGGTTTGGCATTAACAGCTGCACAGAGGCTTCCAAAGGCAGAGAGGAACACTACCATCCACCATCAGGAACTAGTACCAGTGTTTCTTTCCTACAGGCAGGAACTGAAATCTTATTCCTCAAAACACCAACCACTCCACTGGAAGCACAAGCACCTGATATCTCAGAGATGCCTAATTTCAGACTTCACTCCTCGGCCTCCAGTCTGCTGTGCTACCTCCACCACCAGCCACCTCTCAAAGCTGGCTTTCACCTGACACAGCTCACACACCCTCCAGCAACAACACAGCAAGTGAGAGGAAGAGATTCCAGCACAGAATCCCTCAGGGAGAGGCATGCACCACATAAGCACTGTCCTCAGCATGAAGCACCAGTATCAAGCTGTATATTCCTCAGCTGGGAAGACCTGATTATAAAAACACGCAATAACAACAAACACAAAAGTTTTACACAGTGCATGTGTTCCTTCAGGAGGGGGAAACATTTCTGCCATATATGTATAGCTTTGAATCAGCACCGCAAGAGCCCATAAGCAGAACCATCTCAGTTCATAAACAGTTCCTAAGGACAGCACAGGACCAACTCCTTAAAAGCCACGCAGAACAATGGGACTGAGTCCTGCCCCACCTCCCTGGGGACAGCAGCCTGGGGGGCCCTGCCCCATGCCCGGCTCAGATCCCCGAGCTCCTCGATGGCCGAGGCCACCTGCGCTGCCAGGGCAGCCCTGCGTCTCTACGGGCTTTGCCAGGGGTGCTTTGCCTCCTGCTCCGTGAGAGCCCGGCAGAGCCCCCGGCGAGCGCACGGCCGTCCCTGACACGGCAGGACCGAGGCGCAAAGAGCCAGCGCTCGCGGGACGCCTGCGAACTCGGGCAGGTGCGAGGGGACCCGAGGTCACCGCCGGAATCACCTCCTCGTCTGGAGTTCCAGGGTCCGGACAACGGACCCCGCTGTCCCGCCGGGCCCTCCGCAGCATCCCTGCCCAGGAGCACGCCGGCACGGACGATGCTGGGCAGGGCACAGGTGGTGCTGCCACCCACAGACCCTCCTGCTGCCACCGGCGACCCCCGGGGACCACCGCCCCCTGCCCTCGGAGCCACCGCGGGGCATGCGGGGACAGCGGGCAGGACCCCCCGCTCTGGCCAAGGTATGGGGGGGTCTCTGCCCCACCTGCCACCCTTCGAGGGCAGGGGAGGGGAAGCGGCTGCCAGACCGTCCCCAGACGGCCCCGGGGAGGGGCGACAAGGGGGGGCCCGACCCTCCGGAGGGGACGGGGAAGGGGGAACGGCGCTGTCCGGGAGAGGGAACTGGGGGCCGAGGGGGGTGCGGGCGGCAGGCCCGGCCCGGCCCCGCGCACTCACCCGCGGGCTGCCCGGGCGCGGCCGGCGGCGGCAGGAGGAAGATGAGGAAGAGGCAGAGGCAGCTCCAGGCCGGGGCCATGGCACTCCCTGCCCACATCGCCCCTCCCGTGGGGCGCTCGGTCCGGCCGGCGGCCCCGCGGCCTTATGGAGCCGGGCCCGGGCCTGCGCTGCACCGCCCCGGGTATACTTCACATACT
>VXAZ01004311.1:485573-567799 GCA_013399875.1 Gymnorhina tibicen | reverse complement strand
GGCGGCGGGCGCCCATTGGCTGCGGGCGGCGCGGTCCGAAGCCGAGCGGGGCGGCGTTGCCGCCATGGCGCCGCCCGTGGGGTACGCGCTGCTGTGCGGGCAGGCCGCGCTCCTGCTCGGGAACCTGCTGCTGCTGCACGGCCGCGACCTCCCGGGCAACGACACCGAGCCCCGGGACCTGCCGCCGGGGCCGCCCGCCGCCTCCTGGGCCTACAGCGATCCGCGGGCGCCGCTCGTCCTATGCACCTACCTGTGAGCGCCGGGCCGGGGCGGGGGTGGGGGGGAGCGCGGCCACCCGGCCGCCCTCAGCACCCGCTCCTTCCCCGCAGCCCCGATGAGTTCGTGGAGTGCGAGGAGCCGGTGGACCACGGCGGGAACGCCACGGCACAGCAGGAGCTGGGCCACGGCTGCGTGAAGGTGAGGGCGGGGCGGGGGGGCGGCCCCACTGCCGGCGCCCCCCGGGCCCCGCCGAGCGCTGAGCGCTGCCCCCGCTGCCGCAGTTCGGCGGACAGGCCCACGGCGAGGTGGATCACACGCGGGTGCAGTGCCGAGCGCTGGACGGCATCGAGTGCGCCGAGCCGCGGAGCTTCCTGCGGGGCAGCCGGCCCTGTGTCAAGTAGGAGAGTCCCTGTCCCCCCGCGCACCCACTGGACGGAGCCCCCCGGGAGGAGCAGGGCTGGTCCGGCGGGGAAGGCTGACGCTCCCTGACCCCGCCGCCTCTTCCCTCGCAGGTACACGGGACACTACTTCATCACCACTCTGCTCTATTCCTTCTTCCTGGGCTGCTTCGGAGTGGATCGGTTCTGCCTGGGCCACACCGGCACCGCCGTGGGGAAGCTGCTGACCCTGGGGGGCCTGGGCATCTGGTGGTTTGTGGATCTGATTCTGCTGATCACCGGTGGGCTCATGCCCAGCGATGGCAGCAACTGGTGCACCGTGTACTGAGGCAGGGGCAGGGCTGGCCCCCGCTGCAGCCCCTGGATGCCTCTGCTCGCTCCGAGCACCAGCCCAGGCTCTGCCTGGCACAGCGTGGACTTACAGAACTGTAACTCAGCGTGCAGAGCAGTCACTCTTGATAATGACTCTGTACCAACCTTGGACACAAAGTTGTTCAGGATATATTTTGCTTGTTTAAAATAATCTGGCTTCCCGCTGCAAATAGTGACAGCTTAAGAAATCAGACCTTGCAAACACAAGGGGTCAAACAAACATTAATAAAATCTGGAAGAAGCTGACTCCATGTACTTTGGGGATTAGTAGAGTCACAGCCACACAGAGATGAAGGCCACAGGGTCATGGTCTAGCCCTGAGCCCCCCTGGCCAGCCCATTAATCCAGAGTCCTGAGCCCTGGTTACCCTGGGGTCATGGGCCACCCAGCCAGGGGACCCAGGGCCGGAGCCTTTCAGGCTGAGTAACCCCTTTTACAGGGACTCGGTGGCAAAGCCATGAGCTCTAATTCTGCATTATTAACACCCTGTTCACTCCTTCAGGGGAATCTGGGTTAGATTCGGTAAAACCTGCACCTTCTAGAGAACGTTACCTTCCCCACTCTTGCAGGTGGGGAACTCAGACCTCTCTAAAGCAGCACTTGTGACTCATTCATGACAGGGTTCATTTCTACCCAGAGCTGTCAAGAACATCTGGGAGCAGTCAGAGAGCTGGGAAAGGGCCAGAGTTGCCAAGGGGCAGCTCCTGTCTGTGTGCCAGGCACTCCTCTGGCTCTGGCTCCAGACCCAGCATGGGGCACCTGCAGCACCCAAAGGGTGCAAGAACCTCACACCCGAAAGAGGAAGCCCCACCAGCTGCAGGTTAAAAACTTACCAAGCTGAATAAAACGGGAAAAGGAAGCTGCAGCAAGTCCCAGCCAGAGCCAGACACAAAATCTGTGTATGCAAATGTCCAGTCACATTTGAGATAAAACAGCAAACACACACTCCCTGGTGGGGACAGCATTCAACCCCCCCCAGCAGCCCTTACCCAAAATACACAGTGCAAATGGACAGCCTGGGAGAGTAAATGGGATTTCCTTCTTTATTTAAAAACACTGGGGAGAAAGGGCATTCCAGCATTTACAAGCGAGGGGTGGGAGGCAGGTAGCCCCCGCCCTGGGAGTCACGGAGCATCGCCCGTGCAGGGGCCCCAGCCCTAAGAGCACTTGAAATCCCCAGCCAGCACTTTCAGAAACATCTGGAACCACGTGGGAATGTCCATGAGAACAGAGCAAACCCCTCTCTCCCACCACTCTGTCCCTGCAAGGCACCCCAGATCTGCAGCCCCCCAGCAAAGCCCCACAGCACAGGCTTCAGGAGGGAGCAGCTGCGGGGGGATGTGTCCATCCACACCTGAGCCAGGAACAAACGCAGAGCTGAGGGGAAACCAGTTTGCTTTAAAATAACACAGAGCTCCATCAGGGTCTGGCTGCATCCACCCAGTCCTTTGGAATGGCAGGGAAATCCCTCCCTCCCAGCACCACCTGCATTATGGACGGCTCTGGAGCCCAGCTGAGCTTTGTTTGAACCCCACCTTCAGCCTTCATGCTGTCCTGGGGATGCGGGAGGGTGGGAATGAGCAAGAGGAATGTTGCAATAGTGCTGGAGCCACTAGTAGTTTCTGCTCCTGGATAATTAACCTTAATTGTGCAACAAGCCTCTGCTTTACCATCCCAGGCCTGAGGAAACTGTGCAATTATCAAGGACCAGGAACACTCAGGACTCTGTGGTTCCAAGGCCTTGCACAAAGGAACCATCATCTCTCTGCATTCCCTGCTCTCCAAAACTGAGGTCAGAGCTGTTACCGAACGCTGTGACTCTCTGATGGATGGGCTTACCAAACTACTAAAACATTCTTGAAACAGTGTTAGGAGCCAAACAGCAAGTCAGCCTAAAAAAATGAAAGGTTTCAAACTCTAGTGCAAATAAAGCAAAAAGGAGCAGAAAAAGGAACAGCAGGATCAAGGTTGCTACAATTAAATAATATTAACACTCGCCCTGTACCGTTTGCATCGATTCCCACTCATTTTCATGGTCTCTGTGTTCTCCAGCACCTCCACACAATCCCCTTTGAGACCCTCTTGCCCCTGAACTTGGGGGACCCCATTCCCACCTCCCCCAGCTGCACGAAGGCACCTCTACTGTGCCCACCCCGAGGCAGCCCCACTGGTCCCACAGGGGACCGAGGCAGGAGGTCCAATTTGGATCGCGTTGAGGTCAGTCGGGCTAATCAAGGCTCAGAGCTCGACCTCAGGCTGAGGCTGAGGCACAGCTGTCAAACAGCTGGAGGCCCCAAAAGGGCTGGGACGAACCAGATGTTCTGCTCCTGGGGAACACACTGGGCTGAGTTTGCAGAGCAGAGGACGTGTCACGGCCAGGGAAGTGAAAGGGAAGCCGAGTTCTCGCTCGGCACCGGGATTGCACACACTTGCGGGGCGAAGGTATCAGACGATCTCTCTGCCGAGGGAACACCTGTATTTTCTACACACTATTTATCACACCTACAGGAGCTCATTTGGTTATGGAAATGACGATTCACATTGCTCTAGAAACTCCTGCTGGTTTCCATCTCGGGCAGGCAGTGGGTGAGTTGGCCGGACAAGTCTGCCCAGTTCCATCAGGTGCTCGGCATTGGGTGCTTTTTGCTAAAAGCCCTTCACCATCTGGCACGGCCCCCTGTGCCCAGGTGTGCACAGCGCAAAACTGACACCATACCTGAGGATGCTCCCACCTGGGAGCCACCGTCGCTCCGGCTGCCTGCCGTGGCTCAGGAAGTACCAAAAAGCCTTTGGAGGGGCTGAGCACCTGCCCAGGCTGGGGTTCAACAGGAGCCACAGGTATAAAAAGACATAATTAAAAGCCAGCAGATTGCTGATAAACCCTCGTGCAGGCAGCGGGAAGAGCCAGCCTCTGAGGGAATAAGTCACTGTAAGGGGCAGCTGCAGTGAGTCCCCTGCATGGGCAGCTGCAGGCTGGGGTCTCTCACTCTGCCCTGGGAAGTTTGAGCAGCATCTAAGGGGAGAGAAACATTTTTCAAACACAAGAAAGGCCATGCTCCAAGACCTCCTGCCACTTCCTCCAGACCCGGTTTGGGGGGGAAATTATGCAGGTGCAGAAGATGTCCCCTCACACAGGTCCCCAGCATCTCCTGCCCTGCACAGTGAACGCCAGCAGTGCCTGGAAGCACCTTCCAAGACATGGAGCCACTGGGGCCAAGCCTGGGCAGGAGCAGCCAGGGACCCCGCTCCCTGCAGAGCAGGGCACCAGGATGTGGGTGCAGACGAATCCTGCAGGGCAGGGAAGGGCTGTGGTGGAGGGAAGGGACCACCTCGCACACCCCAAGCCGCCCCGCAGGGATCCCCGGCAGTCAGGGAGGCGCACGTGGAGCCGGGGGTGGCTCGGTGCCCGGTCAGACGTCGGAGGTCCGGATACTTTCATCATCCAGGTCGAAGGCGAACGGCTTCTCCTTGGGATGCTGCGGCTCCGAGCGGTGCCGCAGGCGCGTGCCGGGCGCGGCTCTGCCGTCGCGCTCCGCGAGGGCCGGCACCGGCCCCGAGTCCCTGAGCGGCGCCGGCCGCTGCCCCTCCGCCTGCGGCACCGGCGTCCAGGGCTGCCAGGAGGAGGTGGAGGGGGCCTTGCACAAGGCTCTCCGCTCCTCCGCTGCTGGCCGTGGCTGGGAGGGGGCCGAGGAGCCGCCAGGCCTGGCCATGGAGGTGGATCTCACAAAGGACATCTCCTGCAAGGACAGAGCAGAGTCAGGCTGGTCAGACAATGCCCTAAATTAATATCTTGTACATTGGCATCGTCTCCACTTGACACTAAGTATGAAACAGAAAGTACATACACCTACCCTGGGGCGGGTTTTCAGGGCCTGGACTGCCCCTGTGATTGCCCGGATCCAGCTGTGCATGTCCTCGGGGCTGTCTGCCTGCAAACACACCAGCCCCAGTGAGGCTCTGCCTCCTGCCCTGTGACGGACACACAGAGGCACCAGCTGTCCTGGCATTCCCAAGGCTCAGCTCTGCCTTTTCCTGCCCTCACAAACAGCCCCAGCTATAAATAATCCAGAGGGAGAAGTGAATCCCCCCGCAGTTCTCCCTCACACCTGCGTGTTACAGCCCCATCTGCTCGTGTTCGCTGGTGAAGGACTGCGGGCAACAGCCCATTTCTTGAGAGCTGAACTTTCTGCCCCAAAAGTTATCCTGGCCTCAGCTGCTCACCTGGATGTAGAAGGTCCTGGAGCTCGTTATGATTTCAAAGAGGTTGTCCCGCATCAGGAGGTCACTAGAAACAGTGAGAAAGAGACAGTCACACTCCAGCAGCCATCGGGGACAGAAGAAGCCCTGTATTTATCTTCATCTCCGGACTGTGCCGGGGAGGAACGTATTGAAGGCAAACCTTGGATCTCATTGGGATTTTGAGAAGAGTCCAGATCCCCAGAGAGCTTCAGCCAGAAACCCCCCAGCTCTACCATCAGCTGGCAAACCCCTGCCCTCCCCCGCCACAACCCACTGCATTCCCAGCTCATTTTAAATATCAGCCTGCTATTGCTTATTAGGAATAAACGTTCAGAGATACATTAACACATTACACTTTTACTTCAGCTGAAGAGGTTTGTTTTCTTAGGTTATTTTTCACTGCAAGTCTTTAGGTTACTTTGATTTTATCAGTGTTTGCTGCAATAACTTGTTCCGAGACACTGCAGCCGCCTGGGCTGGTTTAAGGCAAACACCTCGAGAGCTGCTTCCCACGAGCAGCTGGAGCAGCCCAAGCTCCTACTGGCTGCTCTGGCCTGACACAGCTCGGGGCCACGGCAGGGAAACACGGGTGGGAGCATTACCCAGACTTGACCAGGCACTCGTGGGTCTTGCAAACATCTTTCAAGAGAATCGAACGCAAAGGCTCCTTGTCCTGCAGAGGCAAGAGGAGACGGCGCTGGGCTTGGCTGGCCCCGGGGCTGGGATGTGCCTCCCCCAGAGGTCCCCACCAGCACAACAGCGGTGCCAGAGCCCTGCTCAGGGTCCCGGGGCAGCTGCTCACCTGCTCACACTTGTAGTAACTGATGGAAAACTCATCCAGAACGAAGTACCGCCGCTTCCAGCTCTTCCTCTGGAAAAGAGAAGGAAATTGCTCGGTGCTCAGCTCCGCCACTCTCTGTCGAGGTCCTGCACCCAGAGCACGCCCGGAGCACCCCCAGCCCGCGGGCAGCGGCAGCCCCGGGCCCTCCCCGGCACTCACCACGTTCCCCTGCTTGACGCAGAAGCCGCTCTTGAGCGGGGGCGGCCCGGCGGGCGGCCTGGCGGCCGAGGGGGGGATGTAGCTCTGCGAGCGCCGCAGCAGAGGGTGGGCGGCCACCTCGCTGCCCTCGCCGCCGTCCTGCCACCAGAGAGAGAACAGGGTCACCGTGAGCAGGGAGGGCCATTCCCTGACGGAAGGCAGGACACCCAGTTGCAGGGAAAAGCCACCTGACACAAGCCCCGAGGGAAGTGTGAGCCAAGGGCTAATGGCAGGGCTGAACACGGGCAGGGGAGTGAGCCAGAGTCCAGAGCTGATGGTCTCTCATTGTGTGCAGCTTTCCAGGCTGCTGCCTCGGTACTATTCACCCTTTTGGCAACCGTGTGGTAAAAACAAGAAATCAGAAAGGCTGCAGAAAAGCAATTTGAGGACTGAAGATAATCCCCTGCAGCAGGGAGTTAATAGAGCTCATCTGCCTGGCTCGTCATGCACCAAGAGGTGACTCGACTGCACCACTGAAGGTATGAGGAGAATAAGAACCACCAGACAAACACAAGTTAGAAAGGAATGCTTTCCAGCGGGAGAAGGCAATATACCACAGGAATAAATTGCTCAGAAAAGCCATAAAGTCTCCAGTTCTCATTTTCAGAGCAAAGTTCTCCCAAAGATACTCGGGTGTTTGGAATTCAGGAAGAGAAGCTCTGCTTCCTTCGGCCTCAAGCTGTCCCTCCCCAAGTGCAGTGCTCAGTGCTGTGAGCACAAAGGGGCTGCGGTCATGACCATGTGCCCAGCACCCAGCCCTTGCTCCCCCCAGCACATCCCAGTGCACCCCAAGGGCCAGACCCTGCCCCACCTCCAGCATCGCCCCAGCAGCGCAGAGGATGGTTGAGATGAAACATCTTCTGCACTCAGCTTCTTCCCCATTCCTCCAACCCCTTCCTCCCGCTCAGCTGAGGTTTGAGCATTGCCATGGCAGCAGGGTGGCCCTGGCCACTGCCAGCCTTATATGGCCCCGTGCAGTGCCACTGCTGGTTTGGCTAAACCAAACCTGCCCACCCTGCACCTTCCAGCACCTTCCAGAGCTGCTTCAGCGTCCCCAGGACAGACAAACAGCTTTTTCTCTGCCTCCAAGTGCTGCCCAGCCCCTCCGGAGAGCAGTGAACCGCAGCTGCAGCACAGACAGGATGGGGATGCCACCCACGCCCCTTGCCCACGGCTCTGCCGGGCATTACAGATGTGGTGTCCAAAGCCAGAGGTGAGGACGCCCCCGCAGCAGGGAGTGTCACACGCCCAGGAGCTGGGGTGATGCTGCTGGCCGGTCTGGGGGTGCGGCCAGAGCGTGGGACTCCCCACTGCAGTCCTGGAGCACCGGCTGGGGCACAGCCAGGAAACCACGGGCACGCCCAGGAAGCTGCAGCAGGGGAATGGCCATTTCACACGGGGGAAGCAGCAAGAGCACGGAAATATTCTGGCAGCTGATGCACCACCTCCAAAAAACCCCTCTGCACCCCACAACCCTCCGTACACCTCTGCATCCTGCCAAACCCTGCGGCCAGGGAAGTGTTAAAAGCGTCTGCCAGCAGAAACTGCTGCAATGATCTAATTCTCTGCTCTATTTTTAGTGCTGCCACTGATAAGAGCTGGAGTGAGACCCAGAGCTGGACAGGTGCCCGAAGGTGGGAGATGCTGAGGGCCACATGCACACCCAGCTGCGTGCCAGGGCAGGAGATGCAGAGCCACGGCGAGCGGTGCCAGCCGCCACCCCTGGGACAGTCCCTGTGGCTGCTGTAGGGGCACCGGACACAGGGTTCCTCTGCCCTGGGGACCTCAAGAGGGGATTTGGACCCAGGACACGTGGGTGGTTGGCGACGGCCAGGAAGCCAAGCAGATTCACGACCTCCTCCTCCTCACATCCCCTCGTCTCATCACACTTCAGAGCGAGACAAAGCAGAGGTGTTCAGGATGCTCAGAGCAGCCATTTATACCTGCAGGGGGAAGGGTTTGCAGGCACGCTGTTTCCAGAAATGAAAGTGCAAACCAGCTCACCTGGTTGATGGAGATGGGTGTGTGGACAACGACCCCCCCAACGATCTCGGTTTTGTAGGCCACCTGGGGCTTCCTCTCCTGGGCCTGGGGCACCACCGGAGGCTTCGTGATTTCTGTGGCCGGTGGCACGCTGCTGCCCTTTGGCACCTGTGGGAGAACGGAAGGGATGGGGGGCACAGTGTGACCATGCTGGGCAGCCCCACACCTGCACCGGGCACCCCATCTCTGTCTAATGCAGCAACAGCCCTTTAAAAAACAACTCCTTAACGAGCACCCCAGTTAGGGAGGGTGTGGAACCCCCTGGGTGGCAGGAGACACCCAGAGGAGAGATGAGAGGTGCTCAGTGATTAAGCATCCCTTCACAGGCGCCTGTGATGTGCCTCTGCAGCCCAGTGAGTTTGTGGGACACTTGCTCCTTTAATTGTCCCCGCTCCACTTACAGCCAGGCTTAATGAGGAGCTGGGTCTGGCCAACAAGGCCGAGCCGCGTGGCCGCAGCGACAGCCGGGCACTGCCGTGACCCCAGCGCCGGCTGCGTCCCTGCTGCGAGCGGCCCCGCGCCCCTGGGCTGAGGCTGTGCTGCAGCAGCACGGCCTCCAGCACCGTCACCCTCCCCTTTCCCTTCCCAGCTCCTTCCCTCTGGCACCTGGCTCGGGACAGAGAGGTGAGTTTCCAAGTTTCCCTTCCCAAGCCTGCACTTCAGCTCCCCTAAAGCCAACCGCCGCTCCTGCCTTCCCCCCAGAGCAGGGCAGAGTGGCAGCATCACCCACATCCCGGTAGCCCCGGGTTTCCCAGCCAGCCTGTGACAGCTCCTCCCGGAAGGGCTGGATGAGCCGGTCGGCCAGCTGGGACGCAGCCAGAGTCCAGAAGGGCTGGCCAAAATCAGGGTATGGAAATCACCACAGTTTCTCGCAGAAGCAGAAGATGCATCTCATTCTCCTGCCACCCCAGCTCCCACCTCTGCCAGCCTGGCAGACTCCCCCTGCCCCGCAGGCTGCCCAGAGGCAGCGACTCCGGAGGAAACTGCTGACAGTTCACCCAGACACAGAGCCCAGGCAGGCTCTGGCTACAGCTCTGCCTGGCTCTGGAGGTGGAGTTTGTGGCCAATATCGGCTGCACCCAGAAAGAGAAGGCACGAGCCAGAGCAGTCTGGTGGCTGCAGGCACGAAGGTTGTCACACTTAATGTATTTGCAGAGAAAAAAAGAAAATCCAAGCTAGGTCTGGTCTTGCAGGTGAGTTTCCCTCAGAGACTACAACATGGCACTCCAGGGATTTTAAATAAAAAACTCATCGATAGCCCCCAATCTTAAACTGTTTACGTGATTTTTCCTCACATTTAGTTTACATACCATAAACAACACGCATCAGCGCATGATCTAGTAAAATTCTGCTCGCACTAAACTGCTCACTGCAGTTCAGCAGAAGCCCCCAGCCCTTTCAGAGGGACCCCCCATCCAGGCAGAAGCCATCCTGAGCCCCCGGTGCAGGCACTGCCAGCTCAGCATCACCCCCAGGCCGGGGACACGGCTCCCGGTCCTGCTGCGCAGGGAGGGAGCGCGGCACATCCCCATTGCCGGGAGCCCCGGGCAGCTGCGGAGCGCAGACTCTGCGAGGTACTGGGTCAGTGACCATTAGCTCACGGCTCTGTGAACACACCAGCAAATGAGAGGAGATGGCAGATGAACCCCTCTGGATGCAGGCACAGCCTGCCTCGCCGTGCCCCACAGTGCAGGGCATTCGCTGCGCCTCATCACAAGATCCGGCATTCCAGGAAGAATAAAAATTGAATAAATAAGTTATTGAAGCACAAGAAAGCCACCCTTTGACAGCCACAGCAAGGAGCTGGCTGGGCCAGATCCTAGCCAGCAGAAGCAACAGGAGGAGGCGGGCCTGGAGCAGGAGGGGATGGGGACGGCTCCAACAGGACCTCCCTGGGGTGCAGCTGCTGTTCCCCCACAGCTGGGCTGGGAGGGCGAAGGAAGATGCGCAAGTAAACCCCAACCATAAGGGTCCCTGGGGATGGTGGAGGGAACAACTGAGAGCATTAAGTAACCTACCGTGATCTTACTGGCCCTGTTCAGCGCCTCCACCCAGTCCTGCAGGTCCTTTTGGTCACTGGCTTGCAAGAAATAGCGCTGGGACAGAGCGTTGATAACTGCCAGGGAAGGGAAGGACAAGGAGAGCTGGCAGCAGCCGAAGGATTCGTGGGGCGGGCGCCCACACTGCAGCCTCCTGTGGCAGGGTGTGGCCCCACAGAGCCCACCAAGACCCCACTCACTCACCAAAGCAGAAGGGAGTTTTAGGCTTCTGTTTCGGGGTGGCAATGCTAACCTGTGACAGAGAAATCAGGGAAGAAATTAGAGATAACAGCACATNCTGCCTGGGCTCGGCCACTCCGGACAGGACCCCTGAGCAGGACCCCACGCCTGTGAGGACAACTTGAGCTACAGCACAGCTGTGCCAGCCGATGGGAACTGGCCCGTGTCAGAGCAACACGTGCAGCAGAGGGTGCTGGGTCCCAGGGGAAGGTCAGCATGGAGCCAGGACTTTCACCCCCTGCTTCCCCGCAGGCACTGGCTGAGCTGCGCAGCAGAGGACAGAAAGCTTTCAAAGGCCTGAAAACATCAGTTCTTCTGGATTGACACAGTCACTCTCATCAGCAATTAAGAAAATTGAGGGAAAATAACGGTGGTTTTTCCCTGAAGAGTAGGAATCATTTATATAAGAATAATATTCCTTGGGGCTCCGCAAAGAGCATTCATGGAGTATTTATTCTGACAGTCTTCCTCCTCCAAAGCCAGTCCCTAATGCTTTAAATATGTTTTCTCAAGCAAACCTCCATTTTTCTGGTATATTTACTGTCGGTAGTTCCAGCCACTGACAGAACCCAACCCCACAGTTTGTGACCAAACGCTGTCCTGCAGCAATTTTCGTTTAAACTAAAACCTATATAATTTGTGAGGCTCTTTCCAAAATGGGGAAGGCTCAGCCTCCCAGCATTGCTTCATCTGCGCTTAATTTATAAATCATGATTCAGCAGGAACAGAAAGATCTGTCCAATTCTATATCCAGCTCCAGGATAAAGCTGAGCTGAGCCTGCCGTCGCAGCCACAAGCCCCCCACTCCCCCACAGCAGCTGAGGGGCCGCTTGCAGGAGCAGGATGGTGGCAGCTCCACTCTCCACATGCAGCCACAGCTCCACTGTCTCAGTCCCTGGCCCTGCAACAGTTGTTGCTTATTGCACTATTCCTGCCTTCCCACGGAGACTGGATAACACCCTTGAGACACACAAAAGTGAGTTTCCAGAAGGTCTCATCCTTCAGGGCACGACCCTCTGAGCACAGGGGGAGCGTTCCTGAAGCACTGCTCAGACGATGGCCAGCTCTGTGCCCAGCTCACGCTCCTGTTCCCACTCAGTCCTGGCCACCCCGTGTCCTCCCTCACAGCAGAGCAGTTCCTCTTCCTCCTGCAACCCGACCTTGCACCCCGTCCTGTGCCGGTCCACGGGTGAAGGTGAACACGGTCTCAGCACTGGGACCCCTGGGCTGTGGGGTCCCTCCCTGCTTCCCACAGCCCCACTCGGGCTTCATCCCAGGGAGATGGTCACGAGCTCAGGCAGGACCAGGACCCGGCCTCGGGTGCTTCCAGGGCAAGCCATTCTCTCCCGGGAATGCCGCAAGGATAAGGGGAAAATAGGGAGCATTCACCTTCCCTCTGCCCCACCCCAACATTACCTTGGAGATATAGGTCAGCTGCAGAGATCCAACAGCGCCTGCTCCAATGGCCAGGTTCTGCAACACACAGAATGAGCAGTGGGAGGTAAATGACAGGGAGAAGGTGGCGGGGCAATCCAGGCTGTCGTTTGTGCCCTTGGGGTCAGGCAGCAGCTGCCATCCTCAGCCACTTCCCTTTCCTGCACCTGGTTCAGCTCAGACCCCTCAGCAGTGGGACCAGCCCTGCTGTGCTCCTCGGGACAGTCCTGGAAACCACAGAGGTCACAGAAGGGCTGGAGCCTGGTCATGGCCCCGCTCAGCCACAGGACACTCTGACACAGCAGGCAGCGACCTGTGGGGACCCAGAGGAGAAGCCTCCAGCAGGGAGGCCGGGATGTGCCTACGGACTCACTGACAACTTCACGGACGTGCCCAGCACACGTGCCTACCTGAGGATTGTCCATGTACCACAGGAGGTGGTTGGCCTGGGTGTCCAGGATGAAATACCTCCGCAGAAACTTGCCACAGGTCTCATTTTCTTCGATGTCCAGGAAGCCACAGATACGGTTCTGTCGATCCAGGTACGGCATGCCGGGCTCCTTCTGGCATCACCCTGCGGAGTGGGGGCAGGCAGGGAGAGGTGGGTGGTCTGCTAATGCAGCCCCAGCTCCCCAGGGAGCTGCTCCCGCATCCATGGCCACCCCAGCCCAGCCCAGCCCAGCCGGGGGTGCCGGGTTGCCAGCGCAGTCACTCAGCCACATCCGAGCTCTCTAGAGGGAGATGGAAGGGACAACTTACCAACCCATCGCTCCCAGCCCCAAGAGCCACCAAACCCCACGAGAGAGGACAAAGTAGCCACAAAGGATCTGACATGAGACACCAGATCCCTGAGAACCGTGGCAAAAAGTAATCCCAAAGCAGAGTGCTGAGAGAGCCTGAGCACACTCCCAGGAAACGGGGAACAATCTGCAACTCCAGCAGAAAATCTGTGCAGCCAGGATGTCGAGTCAGCAGGGAAAACAATGACCCATCACAGCAGGGCCACGCCGTGTCCCCAGGTCTGCCAGGGGCACGGCCCCTCCCCAGCGCTGCCCCCCACCCAGGAGTCTCCTCCAAGGCCCCTCGGCTGCAGTGGGAACACTGTCGTCACTTCCAGCCCCGTGTGGAGATGGAAACAGCCCCAAGAGGCACCACCATGCGTGGGCAGGACACGTCCCACTGCCCGGGCAGAGACCCCTCCCCACGGCACAGGGTGGAGGGCAAGGGATGAGAGCAGCCGTTACCCAAAGGATGTGAGTGAACCCAGTGTGGTTTGTCTGGCAGGAGAGTGGTGATCACGCAGGTGCCAGAAGCAGAGCTACACAAATAAAAGACCTCATGCAGAAAAGGAGGAAATGCTATTTTTGAGCTGCAGTGGAGTGGGGCCCGGGGAGACAAGGGTTGTGCAAGAGCTGGGGTGCAGCTGCAAAGGTAGAGGAGGCAGAAAACAAGTCAACCTGATGTCAGGATCTCAGTTTATCACCAGCATTGCAGAGATGGGTATCGGGGCTTGGCTCATGGGGAACTGTGCTGCTGCAGGGCGAGAGGTTGTTTTAGACCAACAGTGGTGCCCTGGCGCAAGGGTTTCTGTGGCCGCTTCAAGTCTCACTGCTTTTTTGTGGGAGTATTTTTGTGGTGGGGAAGCACATGGAAAGCCAATCCCTAGGTACCTTCAACCATACCGACATGTTCAGACCAAACCTTATAAACTCTTCTGCTGATAACAAAATTTTAGAGATTTCTGCTTAGGAGATGGATGAGGAAGAAGCAGAGTGCGCTACAGGCAGCACAGAGACAAGCCCCCAGCCCCACGGAACACCTCTTGGGACTCCCTGTGTCCCACCACCACCATCCCTCATTACCACGGGCTCATCTGGGAGACCACAAACCAGCTCAGCCCTTCTGTGCACACTGACCTCAGGCTGCACTTGGATATGCCCCACACTTGGCACCAGGTCAGCCAGGTTCCTGTCCCCTCACATCCCACTGCCCACAGGACACAAATGGTCTGTCTCTTTGGAGCCATCAAGAACTGCACTTTTCCATAAGAAAAGGATAAAAGTAGCATCTCCAGCTGTGCCAGCATGTGGGCCACCCTGCTCAGGAAATCCGGGAGGGCCAGAAGATGCTCAGTTTTCTAGTGAAGCACATCAGAGACTTCCAGGACTCTTTCCCACCTCTGAAGCAACTGACTTGCCAGCTTTTCCAGTCACAATATCCCACCAAAAAGACACCCCTTTCCTGACTCGGTGAATGGCATGGCAAGCAGTTGGGCTACAGAAGAAGATTTACAGCAAAACCTCCCCCTTGCCACCTCCCTTGCTCCCTCCTCTCTTCCCTGGGAGAGGCAGGAGGTGCAGGGCACCGTCCACGCAGCACCCAAGTCCCCTCTGCGGCCGCGGGTGGCTCAGAGGCCTCGTGCGCAGCCACACAGCCAGACTTTCCAGGAAGCACCTCGGGATGCCACTGCACCGTCACAGCTGCCCGTGCCCTGCTCTGTCCCGGCAGAGCTACAGCCGCAGGAGCAACCCAGGAACACTCCGCAGCAGAAAACCCCGAGGCAACGGGAGACCCGACATTTGGAACATCGCAGCCCACAGCACCCTTCGCACGTGTGGGCAGCCACAGCATCCTCCTCCTCCCTCCCACCGGTCTGCCCTGGGGCGCAGGATGGCCCCCGCTCCAGGAGGGCTGCGACCTGCGATGCCCAGTGCCCCGTGCAGCTGAGCCGCGGCGGCCGCAGCACCACTTCCTCTTACCTGCTCCTGCAGACGAGCTCCCGGAGCTCACGCTGCGACGTCTGCCCCGACCCACGAGACAGACGGGAGGGGCAGCGCCCAGCAACTCGCTCCTTCTAATTCTAGATATTTGCCTTAATGAAACTATCAACCTGTTGGGAGGAGGCTGGATACAGCTCCTCATCTGGCCACAAAGAGCCGGAAACACACAGAATAGCTGCAAATCCCTAATCCCCGCCACACGCTTGTCTCCAACCCCACAGACTTTCGGTGAGGATGGTGCCTGCAGCACTTCCGGAGCTCCCACGGGGACCCCTCCGCTCCCGGCGGGGCCCCCCTCGCTGCCTCCCGCTCCCCTGTCCCGACCCTTCGCTGCAGGAACCGTCGAGCAGAAGCCGCTCGCACCGTGAGGGCTCGACCCCAGCCCGGGCACGAATGATCCAGCTGCAGGGACCCGAGTCTCCGCCAGGGACAGGGGGACCAGCTCTGGGGCCGCCTCCCCACCGCCTCCCGGAGCCGTGGGGGCACGGACTCCAGCCGCTCCGACGCCGCAGCCCGGGAAGCCCGGGGAGTTAGGGGAAGGGGCCGGGGGGAGGATGGGGACGGGACAGCGAGGGCTCTCAGCACGCCCCGCGGGGTCCCTCGAGAAGCGCCCGAGAGCGAGCTCTGCCTACAGGACACGCGTGTCCCCCGTGCACGGCACTTACCCCGCGGCGTCCCNCGGAGGGGGTGTGCCCCTGGCTCCGCCGTCGCTTCTTTCCGGGTTAATTACGTCTGTCATTAGCAAACCCGGCCCCGGATGTGAGTGCGGGGCGCGGGGCGGCTCCGTGGGGCGGGGGGTTGGTGTCCATCCCTCCGTCCATCGCTGTCCGCCCGTGTCCCTCCCGCGCACCTGCCCCGGCCCCGGCCCTGGGCCGCCGCCGCGGGGCTAAGCTGCCGGGAGGGGTGGAGGCCAGCCCGGTGCCGGTGCCGGTGCCGGTGCCGGTGCCGGTGCCGGTGCCGGTGCCGGTCCCAGCCTGTTGCGGGTCCTTTGCGTCCCCCAGGGCCGCCCAGTCCCAGGCTCGGGGCCTTCCCGGGGAGTACCCCCAGACCCGACACAAAACCGCTCAGGATGTGCTTGAGGCTGGCACTGATGGAGATGAGCCGCCCGCTTCGGGTCGCGGTTTCTGCAGGAGCATCTCTTCGGAAAGCTGCTGCTGGAGGGAGCTCAGGGTGGATCTGGGGAGCAGGAAACACCCGCTGCCCCCCCCGTGCCGCCCAGGGGAAGCCCCCACTTTCTCTCCGAAACTCCATCTGGCCCCGAAGCACTTTCTCCCGGCGCGGGTGAAACCGATCCTGGTGCAGCCGCTGCCGCCGCCGAGGGTGCGCAGGAGTCTGGCTCACGGACACCCGCAACCCCTGTCCGTCCCACGCGAGTCCGCTCCTTCCCACTGCTGGCTGCTTGCTCCCGGCATCCTGGAGGTCTCGAGCCCTGCCTCGCCACCGCTGCCTCCCCCTCTCCCCATCCCTCCCTTTGCAAAGACTAAACTGTTCCACGGAGTATTTTTATACTGAGGCATCTCCTGCAGCCCTTGTGACCCGCCGGAGCCCGGGGCAGCGCCGAGTGCTGTGCGCGGTCACACGGCAGCGAGTCACCCCGCTGCTCGCTCTGCATTCGGACAGCCTGGCAGTTCTCCTCGATTTTCCAATGTAACCTGTCTGGGGGTACAAGCAGCCCCTGGAACTCACTGAGACGCCCCACGAGCAGATGAAGGGTTATGAGGGAAGTCCCGGGGCAGGGCACGTCTCTGCCCCAGAGCCTTTGGAGGTTCCACCAGCAGCCGGAGCCCCCCGCAGGAGAACACCCTTCGTGTGCCCTGGGGAAGGAGCAGAATCCACAGCAGACAGGGAATCTGCTTTCCAGATGCTCCCCTCCAGCAGCAGCAGCCCAGCGACCCTCTAGGCATATGTTAACCTTCACAAGACTATCTCCGTGTTCTGCAGGACTTCTGACCCTCTCACCCTCCAGCACTCACCGAGGTCTCTGTTCCAGCAGCATCCTCCAGCTGTGAGTTCCGTGGCTGGATCTGCACGTGCTGAATTACTTCTTCTCTTCTGTTTAAACTCGCTCTTTTCAGTTTCAGTACCTGTTCCCCTTTTCCTCGTGTGCTGACAGGGGCAGACTCCAGCAGACGGCTGCTGTTTGCTGCTCGCCCTGCATTTATAGTTCTTGCGGTCAAAGTCTCATGGTCCCAGCCATCCTTCACTCCCTTCATCATCCCCCTTTCTGTTCTCCTCACTCTCTTCACTCACTTTTACCATTCACTTTTACCTCACAAAGCCAAGCCTCACCGAGCACTCCTGGGGGTCTTTCTAGCAGAGCTTTGAGCTGTGGGACCACCTGCAGCCCCAGACCACAGAGCAGCCTCACATCTCCCCCATGCCGTCGCAGCCACAGAAACCGCTCTCCACAGCCGAGACTCGAGTTGCAGAAAGCAGCCCAAAAGCGTCTCTGTTGGACCAACGGGGAGGGGGGAATCTGCACTGGGATACCAGGCTCTGCCTGGCAGAGCCCTCCAGGGTGGCACAGGAAGCCAAACCGGTTCGATTCGGTGCGTTCTTTCGCGGCTTTGGTTTCCCTGTCAATGAGAGGCTGCGAACAGGTTCCCAAGGGCAGCGTTTATTGGACTGGCGGCGGTGGGACGCCTCCCACAGCGAGCACCCCCCGCCCGCGTCCCTAGGCTACAGCAGTGAGCAGCGGCGCTGGGCCGGCCGCCCCGCCGGACCCCTCAGAACCAGCCCAGCAGCAGCGTCCCGGCCAGCGCGGTGGCCAGCAGGCTGGGCGGGGGCGGCAGGGTGACCCCCCCGCCGTTCCGGGAGCCCCTCGCCGGCCCGTTGCAGTCGTCGCTGAAGCAGCATCGCACGGTGGCCCCGCCGGAGCCGCCGCGGCGCGCCTGGTCACAGAAGGACTTGTAGGAGCAGGACTTAATGACGCTGTCTGCAAGGAAAGGCAACGCGACACGGAGGTCAGGCACTTCCCGGGAACCGGGGGTTTCACTGGGAGACGGAAAGAACACCCGAGTCCCAGCATGTTGCGGTACCGATGCGGAATAGGATCCCTCTCCTGCCCGCGAGAGGAAGCCACCTTCTGCTCCGCCTCGGCAGGTCCCCTGCTTCTCCTCGCCCTCCGGTCCCCAGCCCCTCTGGTCCCCTCTAAGACCCTACGGTCCCACCCCCTTTTCTCCCGGAGCCCCCCAGTCCCGCCCAGCGCCCCGGCCCTCCAGCCGAGGGACTTACTGGGTGCGGTGATGGTGGAGCAGGCATCAGCGTACTGGGGGCAGCTGTGGGACCCCTGCTGGTTGCAGTCGTTCTCGTTGGATGCGACACATTTGTGGCATTTCAGTGCTTTACCTGAGTGAAGATGAGGAAGAGGAATGAGAGTGGCAGCGACGCACCGTCCCAGAGCCTCCAGTGCCCCGCCAGAGTCCGTAGGTCTCCACGGATGCTGGTGATCCCCAGCCCAGGGACAGGGAGTCACGGGTGAGGGCTGGCACCGGACAGAGTCGAGCCATGAGCAGGCACTGCCATGGCATGCTGCAGGATGCAGGATGGGGCCTCACCTGTCCACAAAATTAATGCAAAACTCGGAAGTCCGACTCAAGATGATGAGAGCTAAACTGGGCAGGTGAGCTCTGCCGAGTCCTTGCCCTGCAAAGACTTCCTGAGAGCCTTGAAATTCCTTTTACAGTAAAAACAGGCAGACGTAATATTTAAAAAACCATCCTAGAGCTCTGTCTTCTTGTGTCAGATTTCATTTTAATAAGTATTTTGAGGGAGAGAAGGGAGAATTCATCCAACCTGTGGGAGCAGCTCCCACAAACTACACTGTACTCAGGAAGCTCAGCCCAAGGATGCTGCCTGGGGACAAGCACTGTGACAGGCAGGAAAGTTCCAGGCAGGTGTGTGAGTCGGGAGGGACGAACATCTCCAGATCGCCCTTAAAGGAGGCCACAGGCAGGTTAGAGAGCAGACAGCCCCTCTGTCCTGTGCGTCAGAGCCGATAGTGGTGCAAGAGCTGTGTGACCCCTCGAAGCATACACACACCCCAGAAAAACCCAAACCTGACGATGCTGCTCCTGCCTGAAATGGTGAACCCGTGATTTTTGATGGGGATGGATAAACTACCGCTGGTGTTGGAAGTGGATCTCGTCTCTGCTTCCCTGACGGAGCAGAGCCCTCTCGTGGCAGCAGGGCCGGCTCCTGCCCAGAGCTTCCACCTTCATCTCAGGGAGAGAAAACCCATGAATGGGGAAAATTGGGATTTCATGGGGTCAGATGCCAGTAAGTGCCTGCCATTAACCCACAATGACCCGGCTTCCGCTGCTGGGTTGTGTTGTGTCTCCTTTGCTGTTCTTCACAGCATGGGACAGCCTTTCATCTGCCCTGAGCTAAAAACACAATCACGTTCATCTTGCCTTGGTCCAAAGATCCCAGAACTGTCTGGAGCTGCCCCTACTCCGTGGCATTGCTCCGAGCACTGCAACCACCCTCCTGCCTTTTACAATGGCTTTTTGTGATTATGCCTTGGAGGAACCCAGTTTTAGCAGGGAAACACAGCTCTAGCCAAGAGAGGCTGCAGGGTTTTGGCTCAGGAGCCTCCATCAGAGCTGGAGACCAGAGGCTCTGTGGTCCCTGCTGGGCACCGCACGCCTGGGCTTTGTGCCGGCAGCAGAGGCAAGGGACAGGGGGCTTCTCTGGGTGGTACTCAGAGAAGAAAGCCACCCTCCCCCCCAAAACANGCAGGTGGCAGGGA
This sequence comes from Gymnorhina tibicen, assembly GCA_013399875.1. Taxonomy (NCBI): domain Eukaryota; kingdom Metazoa; phylum Chordata; class Aves; order Passeriformes; family Artamidae; genus Gymnorhina; species Gymnorhina tibicen. The sequence continues at coordinate 548,246 of VXAZ01004311.1, read as the reverse complement.
TGGGGCAGCAGCAAGCACAGGAGCAGCTACAGCAATTTACCCAACCTTGTGCTGCCTGGAGCCAAGGGACACTTACTTTCTCCAGCCAGGGACGTGACGATGGCCAGGGCCAGTAGGGTCTTCAGGGCAGGCATTCTCAGCAGTGTGCAGCGTGGGGCGTGTAGCTGCTGTTTTGTCTTAAGGTCTTACAGCTAATCTGCTTGGGCGATTGCATCGGGGGCCGGGATAACGCCTCGCTGCAGCCCCTGGATAATGCCATCTCCGCTGGGGGGGCAGGACACAGCTCCCCAAGGACATGGGCCGGGCTGGGGAACGGGAGTGCGGCAGAGCCACACCGGTGCCGGTGGATGGGGCTGGGCTCTGCTCCATACCCTGCTGGTGCCTGCTTTGGAAACCGGCCCTGGACACGGAACCCTGTGGTGGCGTTCAAAGATCTTGATCCAGCCCACCTGCTCCGTCCAGAGAACAATCCCTTTCTTGTTACCAGTAGCAGCCAAGTCGGGGAAAACCCCTCCAGAGTTTCCAACCCACCAAAAGAGAAGTGCAAGAGAACAACTGAAAACCCCTGCGGGGCTGGGAGCCCAGTGGAACCATTCCTGCACTCCCCAGCCCCCAGGGCTCCGTCCTTCCAGGATTTACCCAAGGCCACAGGGGGTTGTCAGTGTAGGGATTAGGCCAAGGATTCTCCTGCCTGACATCCCACTGCTGCCTCAGCTCTTCCTGCTGTCTGAGCTCACCGCCACAGCTCAGCACCATCACAGTGTGGTGGGAATGGTGGGAGTCAGGGGGCCAGAAAAGTCATCCCAGGTCTGAATTTCAGAGTGCAGGAATGCAGATTTCAGGAAGAGATGATAACTGTGCTTATCTGAAACCAACTGCCATGTAAACCACATTAATAAAGACAAGGCAGAACACAGCCCATTCTGGAAGGTAAAGCCAACTCCTCCAAAAACTTTTCAACAGCCTCACAAACACCAAGAAAGCTTTCAAGAGTGATAAACACAGTTTTTACTCAGGCAATGAAACATGGAAAAAATATATTAGTAATCATTATAATAATCTCATTTGTGTGAGTATAACTCTTACAAATATTTACCTGACATATAAAAGGGAAATTATCCTACATATAAAACCGATGGCGATGGCAGTTACACACATGGATGGAAGCAGAGGGGTAGGAGTCAATGCAGAGGAAGTTCCTGCCTGGGGAAGGTCACACTGGAGGGACAGGGGAAGAGATCAGCAGTTGGGGGTTACTGGTTGGCACTTCGTTACAGACAGATCTGCTGGCAAACACACACTGCAAACAGCAACTGCAGCACGGGCAGGGCCCAACGCTGTCAGAAAGGGGCATTTAAGGTCTACTGCAAGGAACAGACGACAAACACACCCAGGCTGTGACACCATGCACGGGGACCTGCCATTCCCCACGCTGGTCACAGGGACACCGTCACCTCGGCACGTCAGAGTGCGGCACACGAGGTGCAACCACCCTGCCCGTTTGCAAACACACACCTTCTATTTTAGATAACTGTACCCATTGTATATGTATTTATATATATGTAACTATAACCATATTATAGTTAATAAATCATTCCGTAGGAATCTTCTTTGCCCAGAGCGGGGTGCATGCGGACAGGCACAGGAACGCGACAGCACCGGGCGAGGGAGGCAGCACGGCAGGACCGGGTGACACCGGGGAGCGGGGACAGCAGGGATGGAGGACTCTGCCCCGTGGATTATCACAGTGGAGCTGTGCTCTGCAGACAGCCCAGAGGGGAAAGCTGCAGCAGTGACTGTGCTGGGCGCAGGTCAGGGGTCTGGGGAAGTGCCGAGTGGTGAAACCCAAACTTCTGCAATTATCCATCAGCTCCAAGGGCCCGAGCAACGCCACGAGGAGAGACTGACTTCAGACTGTCACACCTTGAGCCAAGGCAGCACACGAGCACCACGGCCCTGAGCAAAGCAGAAGGCTGAGGGCTGCCACAGTCCCTGCCTGGGAGCTGCCTCCTGCACCAGGGCTCCACCAGCCTCACACAGGCACCTTGTGCAGTGCACCAAACCAGAAACCAGCCCTGAACCAGCCTTTCACCAGCTCTGAGAGGTTGTGCAATGCTGCGCTCTGCTTCCTCAAGAGAAAAAACCAACTGCCCAAGGAATCTCTGGGTCTCAGGGGTTTGCTTTACCTGCACAGACTCGTAAAGGGGAACAGAAACAGTCCTTGTTGATCGTATGGTTGAAGCTTTTTCACCAGCCCAGGAGGAGACATGTGAGGAGGTCAAAGGGGTTGGAAAGAGAGGGGAAAAAAAGGTTTTTCCTTTCTGTCAACTGTGCAAAGGGTGAATATCCAGCACAAGCAACAGGTGCACTGCTTTGAGTGGTGTCAGCCACTGGCTTCCGTGACCAGTCCGTCACTGGGATAACTGGGGGCTTGGGCTGGGAAGCTGTGTGCTGGGGCAGGCTGCTGACACCTTTGCTTAAGTGTAGAATAAACTCTCTCTATACATTATATAACTAATAAAATATAACCAAGTGTAGGGCTCTGGCTTAAACAGGTGTTTGCTCTGCATGCTCAACACAGCAAATTAGAAAACAGAAGGAAAAGAGCTCAATTCTGTTACAAAAAGGTAGCAGCAAAAAGGTTTGTGAAAGTGTTCGACAGGCTGGGCAGGAAACAGTCCAAACTGCAAATATTTCCCTTAATTCACACTTTAGGACTATCTGTTCAAGGCAGAGAATCCTCCACCACTGCAGCTACTGCAGCAGCCACGAGGCAGCTCAGGGTTCACTTCCTTCCTCCTGCAGCCTCTGCACGGGGCCCCGGTCTGGCCGCGGCACAGGGAGTCACCGGCACCGGCCTTGGCTTTGCACGCGTTCAACACCAGCTCCCCCGGCCACTGCGGGGCCAGGGCCGCAGGCAGGGAGGCCACGGGGAGGACGGACGGGCAGTCCCAGCTCTCCAGAACCAACATCCCCCCTGTTTCTCAAGCACCTCTTGGTGCAGCAGCCTCCTGCCTCCCCTCACCCGGACTCTCCCTTGAGAGGACTGAAGTTACTGCAGGTTACGTGACTGTTTCAGTGCTCTGGGGGAAACAAGTCGTGCCTTGTGCCAGCACCGTGCCTGACTGGAAGGAGTGAGCAGAGAGCCCAAGTGCCCGTAAATGCTCATAAAGTGCACGAATGCAGAGATGTCAGCTCCCTTCCTCTGAGGCTGGCACAGCCAGGGACAGGGAGATGCTGTGCTGTGCTTCACCCACGAACCAGAGACCAGCCAGGTGCCAGGTCCCCTTCCCCAGTGCAAGAGCCAGCAGGTCCACCCCTGGCATCACCCATGGCCCAGGGCAGGACCTACCACGTGGCTGGAACTGTTCCGCTGAGCACGTGAGGACAATAAGGGACAGAGAGCGTGGTGGGGACACAAACAGACCGAGCCCAACCGAGGGGGACAGAGCCCAGGGTGTCACCTCCCACCCGAGAGGTGGCACTGGTGCAGACGGACAGTGTGGCAGGCCCTGGGAGGGACACGCAGGCCCAGGCTGACCACAGGATTCCCAGCCCGACTGCAGGGACCACAGCCCCGGAGCTGTGGGAAGCAGACAGGGAGAGTGAGGGGAGCGGCTCTGCTCAGGAGCCACAGGTCCGGCAGCCAAGCGGGGCAGCTGGACACGTGAGCTGTTCTGGGGGGAGCCCGGGGGTAAGGCAAGGTGCTCAACGTCACGAGAAAAGCGGCCAAGTGCAGAGTGCTGGGCGAGGGGTGGTGAGGCTCAGTCTGACTTTCCCAGTTTCGCTATCAGCTCGTCGCAGATCTTGGTCAGCTCCTCAATCTCCTGGTTCTGGAAGAAAAGCAGACCTTGGGGACCCCCATGGTGGCACAGGTGGGGGATAACACCCGGGCCCATCTGCCACGAAGCCTGCGTGGGAAGGGGCAGCCGGCTCCTACACCTGCCCCTGCAATGGCTCCTCGTGCATCCAGGCACTGTGTGGGCCCCCGAGCTCACCCCTCCTCATCCCAGTGAGACCCCAGAGCTGCAGAGATCTGCAGCAACCCAGCCCCAGCCCACATCTCTGCAAGCAGGCAGAGCCTGCAATGCCCATTCTGCCAAAAAAATCCAAACCAACCCCACAAAACACAAAAAACCGCAAGCAAACTAAAAAATACCCCAAAAACCAAACCCACGAAACATCTTCTGACCAACGATCCGGAGGACACCTCCGGCATCGACAGGATGCTTGGGGCAGCAATAGGATCTGCTGGCAGGGAGGCGTGGGGCAGGCGTGTTACCTTCTGCTGCAGGGTTCTCTCCAGGGACTCCACCTTCATCTGCTCCTTGCGCAGCCCGGCGTGCAGCGCCGCGCTCTCCGCCTTGGCCTTGGTGCGCACCTGGGCGATCTCCTCGTTGGCCCTGTGGGGGATGGACAGAGGGGGCCGGTGGCCAGGTCTGGGTGCCTGCAGGAGCACCACGGCACGGCCTGAGGCCGTGCAGCGACTGCAGAGCCCGGCTCTGCTCGCCTGGATACGACAGAGGTGGTTTGCCCATGTGGAAACTGGACGGAACTGGGTTAATTCAGCTCCTCCGAGCCCCTGTATGAAACCCTGCTCCTTCAGAACCGAGCTAAACCAGTTCACCACCCGCTTCACTCGGGGTTACACGTGCTGGGGAGCTCCTGCTCATCAGCTGAGCCCCAGGGCTGCGCAGCCCCTTCACGTACCACAAACACGAGCCCTCTGAAAGATGGGAACTTGGTAAGTGACCGTAAATAGACCGTGAACCTCAGATTCTCCATTAAAAAATAAATAAGCAGAGATCAGAGAATGCGTTCAGGGATTTGCTCTGCCTTACTTAGTGACGCTGGAGCCCGAGGTTGTAAAATGCAGCTTTTCACATCATTCAGCTCCTGCCTTCCAGCCTCTGGAAAGCAAATGGAGCCGCTTCCCTACAAGGTCTTGAAGCACCCAGCAATCTCATGCATGACCTTACTTGTCCAATTTTTCTTCTGCGTGGACTTTCAGGGCCTGATACCGCTGCTCTTCCTGCTTGACACGGGTTAGGTAATCTTGAGCACATTTCTTCAGAGCTTCTTCATTCTGGAAAAGAAAGTACACCCATCTGCTCTGGGACTGGGCACAAAGTCATTGCTCTGATGGGATGATAGATAGTGTTCTGAGTGTAAAAAAAGAAGTTTTGAATAAAACCAACTTCTGCTTTATGCTGGAGCCCCTTATCCAGCTCAGCAGCATAGAAACATGGAGTGTGGCTGCACAGGAACCCTGTGTCCAGGGACCAAAGCTGCAGGGAGAAAGGGCAAACCAAGGTAAGGACCTTCTTAAATCCTTCCAGGACGCCCTTCAGGTTTTCGTATCTCCTGAACAGATCTGACAGGGACCTCTCCACCGAGTTCAGGTCTGCCAGAGCCTGGTCCTTTTCCATCGTGAGCTGCTGCAGGTTCTTCTGAGATGTCATGTTTGTCCTCTGCTCATCCTCTGGGACGGAGAACAAACAACAAGGACCCAGTGACCGAGTGGGGACGGCTGTGGCAGCCAGCTCCCTGCCCCGCACACCCGGCCAGGTGACAGCACCTTACCTATCATCTGGGCAATGGTCTTTTCATACTCAGCCACGATTTTCCTGTAAGGAAGAGAAAAAACACAGATGAGAGGCCACTGATTTTGGGGACATGAGCCTCCAGCCGTGCTGACAACAATCCGCCCCACAGGAGGCCCTGCTGGCCCGTGCCCCCCCACATCCCACCCCCGCACAGCACAGTCACAGCGCCCAGATGCTGGGGTGCAGCTCCCATCAGCACTGCTTCAGGCCGAGACCGCCTCTGCCTGGGGCTGGCACAGCTAACGGGGTTTTACTTCCGAGCAAAGGAACGAGCAGGCTTGAGGCAGCACCAGCACCAGGAGAAATCTCTCCCAAGAGAGGCTGACCTGTGCCAGCCCTCACATCCCGCTCAGCCTCCTCCTGCCAGGACCACGCAGGGCCCGGCGCTGCCGGGGCAGAGGCGTGCACGGGACAGCTCATACCTCATCTCCAGCACTTCCTGCCGGCTCTCCTCGTACTTCTTCTTCCACTCGCTGGCCTCGATCTCCTTGGTGATTATCTGGGTTGCAGCAGACACGGGACCCTCGGGATGTGCTCTGAGGGGTTTCCCCTCTCTGTCCCCGGTCAGATCCCCCCTCCCAGGCAGAGAAGAGCTGCCCCTGCTCCCCCCGTGGCGAGGTCCAGCAAGGGGCAGCCCCAGGGGACAGGGACCCGGCCGCTACCTCCTCTCTGATGAGCGTGAGCACGGCCGCCTTCTCGGACTCGCTGAGGCCGATGCCAGCCAGGGGACTCTCGCTCCTGCTCACGCCAGGGCACTTGTCCATGGAGCACAGCCCGGGATTGTCCTGGGGGAATTACCCAGCTGGGATGTTGTGGGGGGGTTTTTTTCACCCACTTCCCCTGTTTGGAGTGTTCTCCCCCATTTTATCACGAAGACCGAACTGTGGGGAAGGCTCAGCCCCGTGGCCCAGGTGCTGATTCCTGACTGGATTTTGACCCTATCCCTTCCTCTGGGGGTCCTGCAGCCCGACAGGCCTCCAGAAACATTCCTCCAAGCCAGGCTGACACCACCGCCTGCTCCTGCTTTCATCACCCAGCCGAGTGACAGCCGCGCAGCATCTCCTTGGGAACGGGCTGCCAGGCCATAAATAGAGAAGTGCTCGGAGGAAGGAGGCAGCCTGCTCCTCACGTTTTGGAAACGAGAGCACTGGAGCAGTTCTCCCCTCCCCTCCTCCCCAGCACTTCAGCTGCTGCTCAGTTCAAGCTCCCCGAGCCCTGCACGGCTCTCGCAGCTCCGCTGTGGCCACGGCCGGTGGTGGAGCCACCCCTGGGGCAGGTTTGGGCCGGACACCTCGGCACTGAGGAGGTTCAGCCCGGTGTGGTTTGGCAGCAGCCTCCCACAGTATCTCCCAAAAGTGGGTGCATGCCTGAGCACCTGCCGGTACCTTTGGGGTGACACCAGCCTGCCCACAGGACCAGAGCCTGCCCATGCTCTCCTGGGCACCGAACAAAAGGTTCACTTTGCCTCATGTCCTTGTGGGGCTCAGCACAGTTAAATCTGTCTCAGAGAAGTTGGTTTTGCTGATGTTGCTAATCTCAGTGTCATCTGCTTCTCAACTCAAGCAGCTTTGGCCAGGGGTTGCTAAGCTGGCACAGGGTGCCCCCCGTGGCAGAGAGGTCCTGGGGCTCCTCGGGGCGTGTCAGGGGTGCCCCAGCACAGGGGTGCTGCTGCTGGGGCGCCAGGGTCAGTGTGGCCGCAGAGCCAGGGCTTTTTTACTCCTCCCCCATCTCTGCTGTCAGCTGCCCTCCTGAGCACAGCGGCTGAGGATCCCTTGCAGAAGGCACCAGCACCCACGGGCCATCAGAGCCAGCCCTGGACACCCCACGTGAGCCACAACCCGTGCCCAGCAGCTTGTCCCCTCCCCGGGGTCTCCTCTGCCCTCTCCCTGTCCTTCAGCCACTTTCCAGTGCAGCCCTGGCTCCGCACTGCTCCTACTCCGTCCCCAGCATCTCTCCCTCCCTCCCTCCCACACCACAGTGCCCACCCAGGAGGGATCAGTCTCTGCCAGGCTCCTCCAGGCCTGCTGGGAAATCTCTGCTATTTTTATCAAGTCCCTGCGTGGGCTTGTCAAGAATTTTACCTCCCAAAGAAACTCATTTCAGAAAGGAAGAAGCGGGAGGCACTCACAGGGAAGATGCCAGGCCCATCCTTTTCCATCTGCTTGCTGATCTCCTTTTCAAAACCTAAAGACAATGAAACACAACCTTTTATTGACTTGGAAACAGCACCCTGAGCACACGCAGATTTTCTGAGACATAGGAGGGCACCTCTGAGCCTCTCCATCCCCTGAGCTTCCCCTCCCAAAGGTGTCTTTGCCCCCAGCTCTTGCCCTCGCATGGAATCATTTTGTTTGGAAAAGCCCTCTAAGACCATCGAGTCCCCAGCACTGCTAAGGTCACCAATAAACCCTGTCCCCAGGTGCCACAACACGCACCCTGCCAGCCTTCCTGCGCTCCTCGGAGTGGAAACCAACACTCCCCTCTGGTGGCAGTTCAGCCCGTGCCCGTGTCCTCAGGGCTGCCACCCAATCCTCGGACCACAGCGACCGAGGAGGAGGAAGATGCACAGCACGTTCTGCACTTCAGCAGGGTGCTGGAGCAGACCAGCTGCATCAGCCCATGCAGCCAGTCCCAGCATCCTCCAAAGGAGCTGCCTCACGGCCCCTGCTGTTCTTAACAGCAGGGAGGAGATAAAAAACATCTCCCCCCATCTGCAAGGTGTGGGACACCCTGACCTGTGGGACACTGCCTCACAGGATACCTGCCTTGCAGGAGGGACACCCTGACCTGTGGGACACTGCCTCACAGGACACCTGCCTTGCAGGAGGGACGCCCTGACCTGTGGGACACTGCCTCACAGGATACCTGCCTTGCAGGAGGGACACCCTGACCTGTGGGACACTGCCTCACAGGATACCTGCCTTGCAGGAGGGACGCCCTGACCCGCGGGCACGGTGCTGCCTCACACAGCGTGAGGGGCAATTTATGGACCGCTCTCACACAACTGCAGACATGACTCCAGTGTTAACCAGGCAGAGAACTGTGTACCTAGAGAGCTCAGCTCGGAAAGGAAGGAGGTAATGTAATGCTGGTGGCTGCAGACTTCCCACTGTCTCCCTGCCTTTATCCCGGTGCCAGCAGCTGCACCCACAGCTCCCACCCCATCGCCGCAGACAGCACCGAGCCCGTGCACCTGCCTGGCCCTCTGAGACCAGCAGCAATAAACAAACCCTCCCAGCCTCTCCCCTGACTGTCAGATTTTCCTCCCCTGAGGACAAAGGACCATTCTCCTCTCCCTGGAGCTGGCAGCCCAGCACAGCCATCAGGAGAAATGATTAACAGGTCCCTGCAGAGGGGAGGGCTGCAAACCCCCGTGGTGATCTCTCCTGCTTGCACCTAGGACTTGGCTATTGATTAAATGTCATGTTGCCTGGCTTTTAATTATTTTGTAATGGCTTGGTCAGAGAGGCTAATTACGTGGGAGACTGACAGCAGAATTCCACCAGGAGCAATAACGGGGGTCTCTGTGGCGTTACTGAGATCTCCATCAGCCACAGCCCCTGTGCCGGGACACCAAGTCCTGGCAGCTCCGCTCCTGGCACAGGCTCTAAGCAGGGACCGTGCAGCCCAGGAGCCAGGGCAGGATGCTCTGAATGATGGACAATTGTTCCGCTCAGCTCTCGGCTCCGCTCAGCAGTGAGCACTGGTGTCAGGGGGGCACTGGCAGGGAGCACCGTGGGGAGGGAACCTTCTTGCCTGAGCCACATCCCACCGCAGCGTTGTGGGGAGAGTGCTCTGTACCCAAAGTCTAAATAAACACAGCCTGGACCATCATTTTCCGTACTGGAAACAGTGCAGGAGAGCAATGGGAGGTTCCATCAGAACCTGCAGCAGCCCTTAGCCCTGTCAGTGTAAATAAACTCTGATGAGGCTGCGCTGCCTCAACAGCACCAACTCCTTGCTAGAGGCTGCAGAGGCTCCCTGGGTGCAGTCACGGCACATTCCCAGAGCTGAAAGCAACCAGGATGCTCCTTACCTGCCTCTGGTCTGTGCTTCGCTGCCGACACGGGGACGTTCGAGCACTCAAAGTACTCCAGGTCATCTTCTGGCTCGGCCTTCTTCTCCAGCCCGGCTGGTTTCTGCATGGAGGTGGTGGAGGCCAGCTTCTCCTCATCAGTGGCACGTCCATCCCGATTTGTAATATCTGGGATGTCTGAGATCAACACTCCTTCATCCTGCAGGATCAAAGCATGCAGTTAAGCAAGACTGGGCTAATCCGCAGGGTTCAGGCCACCAGGTGAGCTGCTGGATACTCCATGGAAAGCATGGAAGGCTTAAAATCCACTGGCTGCTCCCCACCAGCCCTCCTCCCTCCCTTCCCAGCAGGAACTGCCCACAGGGAAGATGCCAGCCTGAAGCTCAGCCAGCCCAGCTCTCCCCACCACCACCCCAGCGTCCCCGTGCCCAGCCCGCACCTCTGGGGACGAGATCCGTGTACCTGAGCGCTGATGTCCAGGACCAGGGGCTGCGCCTCGTGCTGCTTCACCTTGCAGCCGCTCCTGCAGGAGAGAGAAGTGGCAGCTGAGGGGGGTTCGGGGGTGCTGTGGGGGATGCAGGGGCGCGTGCGAGACAGCCCAAGCAGGGGGAGGCAGTCCCAGCACCAGCGTTGCACCCGCCGCGGGCCAGCACCCCACTCACCAGTGAACACCGAGGCAGAGCAAGTTCTGGAAGGAACAGAAGGAACAGGCAAACAAAAGACACGACTACACATCAGTTGGGTTTGTCTGTGAGGTGTTTATTCCTGAGGAAGGTAAGGAGTGGAGCAAGGACCCCAAGAGGCTGATGGCGAGAGAGGCGACTGCCAAGGAACCGCCAAAGAAGGATCTCCCTCGCTGGGCCCCCGCCCTGCGCGTCCAGGCACCCGAGGCTTCAGCGCATGTTGACTTTCTGCAGGGAGAACCATGTCCAGGCTGTCTCATGCCCTGTCCCCGCAGCTGGAGGTTTGTCTGGGACTTCTCCACAGCATCCACATCTCCCACGTGAGTCAGACCCACGCAGCCAGGGCAGAGTGGGAGAGCACCAGCGCAAGGTGCTGTGCCTCGAACACGCGCTCCGCCTGACGCAAACGCTGTCCCGGGGAGAAGGTGGGAAGTTTAGCCCAAGCAGGTCTTGCAGGTGGTCCCCTTGCCCTCCAGTGAGGAAGCTGTCCCTGGAACTTCATCCCACATTCCTGAAGACACCCATCCGTTGGCCATCTGCGCAGGACTGCGGGCACGGCCGCATCCCGACGCACCGGGCATCAGCACAGAGCAAGGCAGCAGAGGCACAGTCTCAGTGGGAATGCAGGTGGGAGAGCACGAGCTTTTCTCCTGCATCTCAACCCCTCACACCCCACACTCAGGGATCTCCCAGGCTCGGGGCCACGTCTGACCCCCAGGAGACACTTGCTGAGCCGGGACAGCTCGTGTGACAGCCACTGCGGGGACTTGGGGAGGGATCCCAGCCTTCAGACACGGCACTCCCCGCCGCGGGGACATTGCAAAGGCTCGGGCAGGACTGCAGCGAGCTGCTCCCAGGTTTATGGAACTGCCCCCACCCACTGCCACTCTCCAGCCTCCCCATCCCACCGCACACATGCGCAGCAGAGCACAACGAGCGACGTGGCACGGCACACGGAGGTTTCTTTGCACGCTGCCATGCACACCTCGGTCACACTGAAGAACCGCTCTGGACTGGTTTTCTCCCTCATGCCCTGCCACGAGCAGTCAAACTCGCCACGTCTTCACCCTCCTCTTTTCTGCACCCTCTCCTGGGCCAGGGTTATCACATCACCTGGCAGCTGGTTTGAGCTCCCCCCCAGCACCAAGTTAACAGCTCTGGATTGCACAAAAACCTGTTCCCCTCCATTAGTTGAAGGTTTTGAGCACTCGTCCACCATCAGAAGACGCTGCGAGGCGGCATGCTGCGAGGACAAGCACGGGCATGTGCCTCCGGTGCAGCTCAGCGCAGCGCAGCTCTCCTCTCCTCCCTCACTCGCAGGCACTCACCAGGCCAGGCCACCCTGGGGACCCCGCCGAGGGGTGCGGGACACAAACCAGACAGCAGAGAGCACAAGTCAAAGGGCAGAAGGAGCCGGCATGCCATGGAGACGAGTGGGGCAGCACACACCCAGAGAGAGGACAAAAACAGCAAAGGAAAAGGGAAGGAATACAGGAGAGAGTACTTACAACAGAAAACAGAGAAATTTCACTTGCTCAGTAGTCCTGATGCACCAAAGCACGGACAGGGAGAGAGACAGACAGATGGAGAGAAGAAGAGCGTGTGAAAAGACCTGGGTGTCAACTCTGCTCTGGAGAAGCACAGGGAGCTGCCTGCTCGGTCTTTGGGAAGGCACACACACGCGGGACGCTCTGATCCCCCATTCGCTATCCGCAGCAGCGGGGCGAGATCCAAACACAAACCTCACTGCCAGGGCAACATCCTGCTGCCTGTGCTGCTCCAAGGCGGCAGAGAGCGAGCAGAGAATTCCCTGCTGCTTCCCCTCCCCACTGGCTCTGCTCACCCACAGCCACACATGGCAACACCAGAGCTTAAAAAATTTATATCTACTCTCTGTAAAGTATTTCCTGGACAAAAACATCCAACACAGCCTGATCTTTGCCTTGAGGTTTTAGCTTTCTCTCTGTAAAAACCCCCTTCTTAATTTTCTCACTGGAGAATCCGATGGCAGAGTGAGAGCCTACCTGTCCAACCTGTTCTCTTTCTCTGATATGAAACAGAAATTCAGTGGCAGCTCACAAAACGTCTCAGCTACATTTGACCAATCACGCCTGCATCCATCAGCTCCTGCACATCCCTGCATGAGTCCAGCAAACACATCATCTCCAGCCTCCACTATGGGTTTCCTCTGGCACCACCTCGACCCACCAGCTGGACCCCCAAGGGACTTCCAAAGAGGTGATCCTGCAAGCGGGTCCCAATCCAGCCTTCCCTGTCCTGCCTGGGACTCAGGACACCAGCACCGCCCCAGAACCTGTCCCTCTCCTCCCATCAGTGGTACTGACAGGCAGAGGGGAGCTGCCCCTCCGCCGGGACAACAGGCGGGTAAAACTGAGGCAGCAGCAGAACCTGAGGTGCACAGTGGGATTTTGGGCTCGCTCAGGAGGCAGGAGCACCACCACCATCATCATCTCCATCACCACCTCCATCACCACCACCAGCGCAGCTCTGCCTGCCCATGGGGAAAACAGAGGGGGCTGCAGCCCCGGCTCTGCACACACTGGCACTCACGTTATCAGGCGTGACTTGGGCTTCTTGGGGGAGTCTCTGCCTTTCAGGGCATCATCCTGCATCTCCAGTGTCTGAGATTCGAGGATTTCATTGAGGCTGTTATCTGCAGTGGAGCAAGAGTCAGCGTCGGTGCTGGCAAGCGTCTTGGTGGGCTTGAATGGATCCATGGAGTCAAAGTCATTGGGGTCAAACTGATAAGAGCCCTTGGGGAGAACCGGCAGATTCTGCAGCGCTGAGCTGCTGCTGAGAGAGTTGAGACCGGGGCTGTCCCAGCACGTGGGACCCAGCTGGGAGGAGCCCCGAGGCGGTGGCAGCTCTGTGGGACCCCTCTCCACATCCTCAGCTGGTTTCTTGGGGGACTCTCTGTGTCTCTTCGGTGTCAGCTTGCTGGCTGGGATCCTGCTGCCCCTCCTGGGTGAAGCTGGCTTGGCCTCCACACTCTCTCTCGCCTCCGTAAAATCAGCCCCAGGTTTTGGGACCTGCCCTGTTGCCTCCAGAGCCGGGTCCCCCCCCAGCTCACCGGGATGGGGAAGGCATTGTGGGGCTGCCGGGGCAGAGCTCTGCAGCTGGCAGCCCCCTGCCACAAAGGGGCTCACGCTCCTGTCATGCTGCTCAGGGTCAAGCTGGTAGGATGCTTGGGTCTCCTCTGTGGCTTCATCTGTTCTCCTCCCCAGCAAAGATGTTTTCCCTTTCCCGAGCTGGTCCTGGGCCAGGGCATCAGCCCTCGGCTCCACCAGCCCCGTGCCAGTGTCCCCCGTGTCCCCTCCAGGCATGACCTGCTCGCAGGTGGCTGTGCCCACATGGGGCACGGGGGCTGGCTCCACAGTGGGCACAGCGGCGTGGCCAGGGTCAGCCTTGCAGCCCAGCCCGGCCAGGGGTTGCATCAGGGGCGAGTTGTCAGGGTCAGTTTCCCCTTTAGCATCCGAACTGGATTTAGGGGCTCCAATCTCTGCTTGAGCCTCATCTTTGGCGTGCTTCCCAGGCGAGCTGTCCCAGTGGGCCTCCCCTACCAGCAGGTCACCATGGCCACCTGGCCCTGCAAAGATAAAAGGAGATGGTTAAAGCCTGCCCTGTGGTGCACTCCCTTCCAGAGGGCTTTCTGCTCCCTCCTCACAGCTGCTCCAGGGTCGGATTTTAAGGGGGATCCACTGACCCAAAACTCAGCTGCCCTCCTGCCAGACGACAGGGAGTCGCTGCTCGCTTGGGCAGAGGGTCAAAAATTACTGAGAAGAGTTCAGGGACGCATGACACGAGACAACACCACGAAATGTGAATAAGCAGGCCCCAGGGAGAAGGGGAACGGGAAGCTGTGCTCAGTGAAGGATCAGGCTGCAGGAGGGAGCTGGGGGTCAGTCCCGGCGCCGGGGCTGCAGAGCCGGACGTGCACCAGGCAGGAGAAGCTGCCCCACACGAGCTGCCTCTCCACTTGCAGAAATCCTGCACCAGGCTCTCCACACTGCTGTCAGCGTCTTCTAATGACAAATCCTGATCCATGACTTAATCACCATTACTCCAATCCTTTCCCCTCAATCCTTTTACTGTTTAATCTTTTCCTTGCTATCGAGGGATGGAGAAGATCCTTCATCTACTGGGGCATCCTGAAAGCTGCACCCACCGAGCACCCGGAGCCAGGATTGTGGTGCAGGTGTGCCAAGGCACAAGAGGAAAATATCTGGTGTTTCTCCTGCACCTCAGCCAGTGGACAACTGCCCATGCTCCTGGGATAAGGCGGAACAGGATGCTGGGGTGCCCAGCACCCACCAGGGAGCACATGGTCCCTGCAGCCCTCACAGGCACCTTTCTGGGGAGACACAGTCCACCCAGGCCCTCCGAGGGCAGAACAGAACCAGTGCTCTCCCAAGGACCAAACTGGTTTGAAAACCTGGCTGGGAAGAGCAGCCTGGGTGATGAAGAGCTTGTGCCAGGGAAATCCGCCTGTCCTTGCCCCAGCCCTGCCCTGGAACAGAGGTGACAGCTGCAGAGGGGAGTCACCTCGAGCATCCCCCCCGTTTGGCGGCGGGAGACCAACCACTGGCTCCCATAGACCCCCATCCCTGAGCACATCCAGGAAAGGTTTTTCCTGTCACCAAGCATTTGCAACCGGCTCATGTTTGCTGGTAACAGAGCGAGTCACAGGCTGGCAGAGGAAAAGTGAATCAGGCAAATATCTGGTCCCAGGACTAATCCGGGACGTGGAGCCAACAATCCTGACTCAGTTGATGGCTCGTGGTTTGCATAATTGATCCCCAGGATGCTAAAAGCCATGAAAATGAATCATGAGGGTCTGTGTCCTCCCTGAGACTGCAAAAATGCTTCCTCTGACTGCAAAAAAAAGCTCCCTCCAAGTAGACGTTGCCTTGATGCCCCAGAAAATGCATCAGTAAACACAAATCCAGTGGATGAGTACTTGGAGTGCAGCCAGGAAACAGTCTGAGGCAGCGCCTGCCAGGCCTTCCCATCATTAGGAACCAGGAAAACCTCCTTAACAGACCCCAAAGAAAACTTTATTACACTTGCTGTGCTGCTCAGCTGTTTGAAGCCATCCTGAGACAGCCCTGAATAGAAGAACAGACTTCAAAGTCAGGGCAAAAGGACTATTCAAGTGCATTTTGTGCTCCCAGCAGAAGGTTTGGCAGCCGCCGTTCTCACAGACGTGAACCCATCCTGGTTTCAAACCCAAGCAGTGAGTAATTACTTCTTGAATAACAAGCAGTCGGCACACAAACCACCCCTCCATGCTGTGGTGTCTACAGGGCGGGGAGGAAAGGAGCGGTGGCGCGTGTGGCCATCGCTCATTTTCCCACAAAAATCAGAAGAACCACCCACCCAGGTTCTCCAATTTTGTGATTCCCTCATTTTCTGCACCCCAGAGAGCTCAGCTCCTCAGCCCCTCCCGCAGCACAGCCCACCCGCTCAGCCAGTCTGAGAGCTGAGGAACTGGGATATACTGGGAGGCAGAGGCACAGGCGAAGGGCAGCTCAGGTGCTCGCCTGTGGTTTTGGAAAACTTTTGCAGCGGAAATGTCCCTCCTGAAAGCTCGGGGGGTTTTCCCCTAGTTCCTCCCCCTCTGCATTTCTTCTGCCTTCAATGCAGCACGGCGGGAGCGTGTGTTCCTGTGAGAACAATTACACAGGATGCAGAGAGCAGTGGCCTGAAGGGCCTTGGGGTGCACAGAAAGAGCCAAGCTCTCTGCTCCAAGCCCCGCAGCTGCCCAGCACTGCTGGGTATGAGTACGGCGATACCTCAGTGCAGCACTGGCTGTCCCCCACGGAGCCCTCCCCGAGCCCGGCACGCTGCCTGCAGCTCTCCCTGCTCCTCCTCTGAATGCTCCAACACCCCCAGCTCCCGCCAGCCCCAGGCAGTCACGTTGTGAGCAGCCGTGTTGGCTCCGCACGTACTCCCTTCACTCATGGCTCCTGCCAGGGAAACCAGCTTGTCCCCCCGTCCTGCAGCTTCCCCCAGCCCTCTCACTGCTCAAATCCTCCTTTTGGGCCAAAACTGTGCTGAACACCCCGTGGGACCTCAGGAGAAGGCAGGCTGGCAGCCACCGACCACACTCAGCTCTCCCCCTCAGACCAGCCCTTCCCACAGGCATCCCAGCAGATGCCTTACTGCAGCACCCCGAAAAGGTGACCCTGAGGTCCCCCATTCCACCTCTGGCACTGCGCCCTGCAGGCGGGGCAGTTTAGTCCCAGCATGAACGTGGACACTGTCAGGAGCATGGCACACACAGTGACAGGTGCATCCGTCCCAAACACAGACCCAGCCCAGGGCTGGATCCCACGAACACCCCTTGTCCCGGCTGTGCGCAGGCTGCAGACCTGCTCCAGATCCAGGTGAGTACCTGGAGGGGATGCTACAAAGTGAAAACAGAGATTTTTACTTTCTAAAGAAAAACAGACAGGACAGTCTGGCACCGCAGTAATAGACACTTTGTGCCTCTGCATTATAATTGCTTCGCTTGCCTTCCTCGGGCTGAAATTAAACACAAACACCGACTTAAACAGCTTTCCAACACGCCATCCCTCAAACAAGTCAGGAACACTTGGCAGCGGCAGCGCCGCAAGGCAAAGGCTCAGCGCCCTTTCCATCCCGCAGGCGGCCGCCGAGCGAGGCAGCGGCGATCCCTGCGCGGCCCCCGTGCCCAGAGCACCCCCCGCGCTCTCCGGGCCTCGCGCTCGGCTCCGGGCAGTGCTCGGTGTGAGTCACGCACTTCCCCGTCCCAGCACAGGATATCTGCCCCGTACACCCAGCTCAGTCCTACATCGCCAACGACTTTTTTCCTCTTTTGGCTTTCCGCTCGTGTTTAACAGCCGTTGATCTATTTTTAAATCTATTCTGTTAAGAATTAGCATACCGGCAAACGATGCTGCAAATGCACCGGAAAACACGTGCCCTGCATCAGGGTAACGGCAGCGAGAGCCTGCTCCCAGCACTGATGGCTCTAGATTTGTTGCTTCTGCTCATTCCCTTGTGCAAAATATCTACTGGCAGATGACTGGAGATAACTTGAGCAAGAATGGGACAGAATTAATCCCACCATCCGAGACAGCAAGAGGAAACTGAGCAATCCTGAGTGGGCAAAAAGCCTCACTGTAGCCCCCTCCAGGGCTGAATTCTTGTCCCCAAGGACAGGGTTTAACACACCCGGGTCACCTCTTGGCTGTGCATGGAGCAGCCAGCCCCGGAGTCACAGCTTCTGTCTCGCACATTCCTCACCCCATTTACTGCCGAGGCAGGGTGAGACCGCAACCATACAGCACACAGCGCCTGCTCCCCGCTGTCCCTCCGGGCCGGGGGTGCCGTGCCTGCCCTCAGGTCCGGCTCTGGCGCTGCCCCCGCAGCCCAGCACAGCCAGCAGCTATTCCCCAGGGACTGCAGGGCAGCAGCTCTGCCGCTGCTGACAAGCAGCCATTGCACCGGATTGCCTCCACGCCGGCATTTGCTCCCGCTGCTGCTCCCGGGCACGAGCTGCTGGGAAGCAGCAGCACTGCCAAGATGAGGCCTTAACACACGGATGACATCGGTGTAACAGCCCAGGGTGCCTCTGCACGCCGCAAACCCACCCGCACCCGGACAATCCTCTCCCTCCACCGTTCCAGACAAACTGAAAAGGCACAGCCGGAGACACGGGCAGGGAAGGGCTGGAGCAAAGTGCGGTGGTACCGCGGTTTGGCTCCGCCGGCTCCAACATCCCACTCTCTGCCAGCCAGCACAGACAAACAGCTTTTGCTGGAGATCATGCCCTCGTCTCCAGAACACTGGGAGCTTTGTGTGCGGGAGCAGCTACTCCCCCGCTGCTGAGCAGGAGCTGCTCATCCCAGGACAAGGGGCACAGGCACACACGGGAACAGTGGCAGCCCGGAGTCTGAAGCAATGCGCTTCCCTAAGCTTTGCTGGAAATGATCCTCCTACCTGCTAGGAAAGCCTTTTATCTCTCTCTCCCCGTCCCCAGACATTATCCCCAAAGTAAAGACATCTCTATCACCCCTTCTTAAAAGGATTATTCCAAGAGCTGTGATTATTGGAAGCGTGAACCGAGCGCTCCCTCCATCACAGCAAACAAACACGAGTTTTCCACAGGGATGGATGAGCACCCAGACCCACCCCAACAGCACAACACCACCACAGGAGATGGAGAGCCGTGGCTTCCTGTTACTGACAGGGTCCGCAGAGCCTGGGCTCCTGCACAGAAGGACCCACGGTCTGGATCGAGCCCATGTGCTCTGAAACCAGCCCCGCAAAAAGATCCCAGCTGCTGTGAGCATTCAAGGAAAGCACAACACTGCACATCACATACCGGGGCCTGCGGCAGTCAGGGGCAAGAGAGGGCAGGGAATGCTCAGCACAGCCTGCCAGGATTTCCCGGCCCACCACATACCGCCCTGCACCTTGGAGAGGCTGCTCTCCTGCGCACCACCCCGGGGGCTCACAAACACCCTGACACTGCCCAGCCACTGGGAGAAGATGGAAGGGGAGGTCTCCTCCCTGCCCTGCCCCGATAACCTCCAGTGGGTTGTTGCAGCAGTGCCAGAGCTTCAAAGCTTCCTCCCAGCAGCACAAAAACAGAGATAAACACCAAGATCAGCCATGGACACCAGCACAAACCCCTGAAGAGGAGGGTATGGAGACAGCGGGGAGCTGGTCCTCAGAAGGCCACGGGCTAATGGGGAGCCATACTCAGGGGAGCAGCAGCAGTGTGGGACGCAAGGACAAACCTGCAAAACAACTCAGGACCCACCAGCAAAGGAAACCCACCCAGTAAGAGCAGATCCCCCACAATTTCCCAAAATACGGGCTTTAGCAGCATTGATCTTTCGCATCTTTAACAGCAGCTACACAGTGAGGACACCCAGCACCTAACTCCAGGGAAAATGGCCTGTGCAATGAAACCTCTACCACTGACCAGCCTGGGGGACACAAACCTGGCATCTTGCCACTCCTGTGCAAGAGCCAGGGGTGAGTGACACACGGGGTACACATGAGAAAGGTCCCATCAGCCAGCAGCAGTCAGGGCAGCCCCCAGGCTGCAGAGAAGTGTCAGAGGAACATTTAACTGATCAAATAATTCAACAGCATCCTCGGATTCCTCTTAATCAACCCATCACAGCTCTTTGTGGAGTGCCCAGCCCAGCCCTGGCATTTAAACTGTCCAGGCCATTAACCACCAAAAGTGTGCCAGGCATTACTCAAAGTCAGCGAATTTTACTCCCTGACCCCACCCTGCCTTCCTGCCAATGGGGCAGAGCACCAGAAGGTGCACGCTGGCTCTTTACCTTGGGTCCTGGCCTCAGGCTCTGGTGATCCTGGTGGCTCGCAGAACTCCTTGAGTGGCGAGCAGGTTGGTGTTTCTGCTTCAGGGGTCTCAAAATTATCAGTGGAGTCCGAGCTGCCGAGGGGGGGAAAAGAGTGAGGAATTACTGCTTTCAAGGCTACCTCTGAAATCCTCCACAACGCCTACACGTCCAGCCAGGCCAGAGGCTGGCCATGGGCATCCGGGGTGGCCACTCGCTCCTGTCCAGTGGGACATGCTAGCAAATGGAAAAGGGAGAGCAGGTGAAACATCATCGTGAGCAGCCCCCTGTGCATCCCCAGCCCTGCGGGAGGGCTTCTGCCAGGTCATTCCCGAGCTGAGCACACAGCACGGGCCTCCAAGGACATGCAGCCCCGCAGCATCTCCCACGCCGCTCCGGAGGCTGCCGCGGGAAGCGAGCCCGGCTGCTCCGGCCCTGTGCTCCCCGGCATCCTCCAGGAAGCAGCGCCCGGCTCCGGCCCCGGCACCCCCAGCCCCCGGCGCGGCGCGGCGCGGGATCCCCGGCAGCCAGGCAGCGAGCGGGCAGCGAGGGGCGGATGGGGAGGGGGCCGGGGAAGACGCGCCCGCAGCCCCGCGTGGGCGTCCCGCGTGGGTGCGGGCAGGGGAAGGGGCCGCGGGTGACTTGCCTGAAGCCGAGGGCCGAGCTCCCCGCCGGCGGGTCCCGGTCCTCCTCCTCCTCATCCTCCTCGGCAGCACCGGCCCCGCCGTCCCCCTCCCCGGGGCTGCCCCCGCCCCGCACCGCGCCACTGGCGAGGGGAGCGCCCGCCCCCGGCACCGCCCGCCGGGAGGGGCCGGCCCCGGCGCCCCCCGCTGCCTCCGCTGGAGCCCCCGGCCGCGGGGATGGGTGCGGGGGGATGAGGGGCAGCGTCCCCGGTTCCCCGCCCCTCCCGGCCGGAGATGACAGCCGCCGCTCTTCTTTCCTACGCGAATTCCCAAATTCACCTATTTCTGCCCAAAGGCGGGGCCGGGGCGCATCGCTGTCAGCCCCCGCGACGCCCTGCCTTTCCCCCCCCTCGGCACAGGAAACCCCCAGGGGAGAGGGCAGGGGACTGTGAAACCGGATCCCCGCCAGTTTATCCCACATTTATTTGGTTGCACCTGTGCTGTCACAGAGCCGGCAGGACACAGATTCTTTCCACTCTAGACGTGCCAGAGAAGACCCCACGCTGGCGCGGAACTGCCCTGGGGAGCAAGCAGCTCCCAGGAATTCTCACTTCGCCCGGGAACGCTCGGTCCCACCGGGAAGGCTCTCCGCTCCGGGAAGCCTTGCCCAAGGAAGGGGCTTTCCCAGAGCTGAGGAGCCAAACACAGGGGGCAGGGACAGAGGGGAGGGAAACACCTGTCCTTTCCATTTTCCAAGGAAATACTGGCCTCAACAGCCCCGGCTGATGCTATATCCTTCCGTGGCAGCAAGTTTATTTATTTATTAAACTATTGTTGTTTAAAAATAACAGCCAGCAGTTCCCACAGAAACCAACCTTGCTGGCCTCCCTCGGGAACTTTCCCTCAGGAACTTTCACCCTAACGAGGGCTCCCACTCCCAAATTCATCACCTCCCACACGCTTGCTAGAGAGAGGAGGATAAAATTTCTGACACCGTGCAGTGGCCGCAGCTCTGTGAGGCATGTCCAGGGCTCTGGCAGCAGATCTGTCACGGGCAGTAGCATTGCTGGCTCCAGACAGTTGGCAGCTCCCTGGAACCCCGACTGGCTCACCCTGGTCCCAGCAACTGGGCCCAGGGATGACCTCGGAAATGGCAGACAACTGTCCTGCTGTGAAACAAGCCCGGCCCAGCGCAGAGAGCTGCTGGCCCTCGCTAACCACACCAAGAGCTCACGTGGCAGGCTGAGCCCTCGGCTGGTGCTTCCCTGTGAATCATCAGCCAGCTCTGAGAGTTGGGAATGCCTCTGCATGGACAGAGAGGCCTCTGGGGCAGAGCAGACCCGTCCATCTGGTCTGGCTGCCTCTGACACCAGCCTCTGTCGGATGCTTCAAAGGGCTCATTCCTCACTGCTGAGCATCTCAAATAACCTCCCTGCAGGGATCCTTTCCCCCAAGCTTCCATCTCTTGGTGTCCTTATCAGACATAGGTGTCATTCCTGCATGCTTTTACTGCCCATCCTCTTTAAAAGAAAATCTCTTACCCTCTTCCACAATACCTCTAAACTTCCCTGGAGATTTCTCTGGGTGAACCAAAGCTGAGGTGCTGCCGGTTCCCACCACAGGTCAGTGGCAGGAGAAGCACATGGGCCCCAGGGAACACCTCAGCCACTGCACCCTGTGGCCCCCCACATCCCCAGGGCCTGGGGGACAAGGGGCCCTGCACACTCCGCTGCTGCCGTGAAGAGGGGACTGCGTGACTCTTATTGAAGCTTAGCCAAAAACCACGAGTCTGAAGCAAAAGCAGAAGCTCAACATCCTGTTGCCTGTGGCTGCCGTGAGCAGAGCACAGCCCACTTCCCTGCTCCAAAGCGGCAGAGCTGATTTCTGCAGATGAATTTTACATAAGATCTTCAGCATGAGCCACGATGCAGCAACGCGCTGCAGCCTGACCTCATCCTCCTCCTGCTCCCGCTTCCCCTTCCCACCTGCCGCTGAACCCAAGGACCAGCAGGAGTGACGGCGCTGTGAACAGCTGAGGAGTTCTGCCAGGGACCTCACAGGGGAAAGAGAAACCCAAGTGCAGCAGGGGCAGAAGCGGCACTGGCACAGCAGCCGGAACGAGCCGCCTCCCTGCAGAGGGGAAGGGGCTGTGCGTGACAGGCTGACTCCTACAGCCCCCCACTTGTTGGGTAGGGCAACTGGGGCACGCCAGGGCAGGAAATCAGCAGGATCCGTCCTTGTGCAGGCTGCACACACGCTGCACCCAGCGAGGACCCCACCACTCCCACCCACCACCCGGGAAAGGAGCCGGCAGGAACAGGATCAGCAGGACTGAACCACTTTGGCTGCAGAGCTTCTGACTTGCGGGGCCCTGGGGCAGGAAGATACCAGAGCAGTGCAGGGGCAGAGCCTGCTTCCACTTGCTGTTCCCGATGAGCAATTAAGAAAATGCCTCGAGTGGCATTTTCCAGCTTGGCACCTGACCCAGCCTGGCAGCACCACTGGCTGCAAATCACCTCCGAGGAGATAACCTGACTTTGTCAGTCACACCGGAGGCTCTGCCTGCCTAACGCTGCTTGGCACAGTCAGCAAATGCATCTCTGCAGAGCAGGGAGGATGCTGACCTGTTTAAAACACTTGCCAGCAGTTTCCATCCACACAGTGAGGTGCAGCCCACACAGGCAGCAGCTGGACGGGCTGTCCTTGGCACCGCTGTCACCTCCCTCGCTGCTGTCACAGGACTCGCTGTGCCAAGCCCTGCGCACCCGCGGCGGCTCAGGGACAGGGGATGTACAGCCCATGGATGTCTCTGGCAGCGGCTGTGCTGAACTGCCTGGGAACCACCCACGGTTCACACACTGCCTGGACTTTCCAGGAGGGGGAGAGCAGCGGCCCCTACTGCACAGAGGACAGGCTAAGCCCTAAATATTTTGGAGCTAGAAGAGCCCTGGCATCACAGAAGCTGCAAAAAAAAGACAAAACCTTGCTTAGGTTTTGATGTTTATCCTTGCAAGAAGCCAGCTGCATCCAGGGATAACAGCTCTCATCCAGATGGACCTTCTCTTCACACTGGGGATGAACTTCCTTCTGGCCGTCTGGCAGCTGTGCCTCTGCCCCAAAAACACAGCGTGCCCGATTCTTCTCGGTGTCACCACACCTCGGTCCTCAGGAAGGGCGCAGGGAATAACGCTTCGGAACAGGAATCACACAGCCACACCTGTGGCATTTGGAGCCGCAGTGCCCCAGGCCAGAGGAAGGCGTGCACCTGGAATTTCCCCTGTCAGCCCTTTCATTAGGCAGGAGAACATCTCTTTCTGGCTGCGAAGCTTTTCTGGGCACAGCACAGGAACCAGCGCTGACATTTCTAGCTCAGAAACAGATCTTCTGTGGGGTTTCATTTCTCTTCTCCACTCCTGCCTCTCTGCTCCTCTGCAGTGCTCCTCTGAACTCTGCAGGAGTTCACTCCCTGCCCAGGACCAGGGTCCGGCCCCCTGCAGGCAACCCCAGGATGGGGCACAAGGGGTTGTGGGGATGCTGTGACAGCAGGGGATGGTGGCGACAACCCAGAGACCAGCACACGGATAAAACATTAATCCATACTTCATCGCTGTGTAAATCTCCCCCGCAGCTTGTAATAAGCACTTTATCCACATAGCATTTATCTCCTCCAGGAAAGGAGGTCTAAGGTGTTTCAGAAGCATTTTTCTGTTGCTGCGTTTTATTCCAACCTGTTCTATTGATCAGGGATCAGGGTCCCCTGCGTGCGGCAGCATCTGGAGCGTCCCGCGCATTCCCTAGGTGCGGGAGCATCCCGGAGTATCCCCAAGGCGTGACAGCTCCACGGAGCATCTCCCGGGCGCAGCAGCATCCCGGCACAGCCCCGGGAGCCCGGCGGGATCGGGCGGACGCTGCTCTCGCTAGAGGGCTCCCCAGGATGGGTTTCGAGGGCTGCCGAGCTCTGCGGCCTCGGGAGCGCGGGGCAGGGGCTCCGCGGCCGCCCGCGGGCTGGCAGCGCCCCGGAGCGCAGGGCTCCTTTCGCTTCTCCTGACCTTGGCAGAGCCTCCCCTGGACACTCCTGGGCACAGCCCGGACCGAGCAGAACGACGCCGAACGCCCCGGAATTCAAGGCAGACAGAACCAACCTCCTCCCATCTCCGGCTCTGCCATCTGCTCGCCAGAGCACAGCAGGAACCGGGGTGTCACCCGCTGCGGCAGCGCCCGGGAGCTCCAGAGCAATGCCCAGCGTGGGACAGAGCTGCCGAGCAGCTCAGCCCTCCCGGGACCCTTCACGGCCTGGGATGTGACAGTTCCCATCGCTACGCATTCCATCAAAACAGCTCTACAGAAATAGAAATAAAGGACACAACTGTCACACACGAGCCTGGACACCAGCAGCCAGCCCCGGGCTCCAGCTGCCTTTCCCCACCAGACTGCCAGCAAATGGATAAATACAGACATTTGTGGTTGCACTGAAAAGGACCGATGGGATAATGAATGCTCTGCTATTCCTGCATTTTAAAAATGCCAACCACAGCTTAATCTCGCTGATGCACTCGTGTGGGTGCGAGCTCATTTCAATAGGAACAGGCTCCAGCCCCATTTCCACACTGATGCCGGATGAACACAAGCAGCTGCCTTCATCATGCAGCTTATTGACTCCCCCTCCAACTCCTTTGCTCCGTTTGCTAAAAATATCTGTGCTATGTGGCAGGAATGCTTTTATCAGGTGTTTGTCAGGCCTCAGATCGCTGAGTTTACTCCAGACTCAGTCATTTCGGGAAATGCAGGCAGCACCTTAACCCATAACCTGGGGGCCCAGCAGCAATGGGGGCAGCAAAGTGAGGACAACAGCCAGCACAGGGACGGGGACCAGGAGATGATAAAGGGCGGGGGGAACAAAGCAAAGTTTGCTCAGGGTGGAGCAAACAGGTGGGAAGGAGAAACAGCTAAGTCCAATGGGGCAGAAAGAAGCAGCTCCAGCACACGCAGGGAACTCCAGAATGGGTTTTCCACCTGAGAACACCTCTAATGTCTGTGTAGGAGATGACTGCAGGGGAATAAAGGCAGGACCGAGCAGTTACAAGGGCAGAACGCACTTGTTGTCCTTGTCTGAGCCCACTGTTTGCAAGCAACCCTACAGGGTCCCCACTTAGAGAAAATATGCCTGTTCTCTACACTGTTTTGGATGATTTACAGATAAGATGTTTCCACTTTTCCTTTTGCTCCCAGCAAGGGTCCCCCCTTCAGTTCCCAGTGCCCAAGCAGCTGGTGGGGACCAGCTCCCCCAGCCCAGCTCCAGCTCTCCCCAGCCTCCAGACCCCCACCAAATCCCACCTCACCCCAGCCTAGGAACGGCAGCGCTGGCCCCCACCCCACACCCCAAGACTGGGGGTACAGAGGCACCCCAGCTTCTCTCCTGGGCTGAGCTGCAGCTGGAAGCTCCGGTCTGCTGAGACCAGGCATGGGGTGTTCAGGCACCCTTGGGTGGGGAGCTAAGTGTGGCTGGAGGAGGAGGAGGGGAGAGGGGAGAAGGGAAAGGGGAAAGGAACTTTCTCCCCGCAAATTAAATTTCACTCTCTGGTTTGCCCCCTGCACAGCAGCGAGCCCGGACCAGTCCCACGCGTGGGAAGGGGCTGGCGAGGGGGCTGCGGGGGGAACCGGACCCACCCGGGACCGCGNCGGCAGAGCCCAGGCAGATGCGGGCTCGGGCGGGGGCTGGCATGGGGCAGGAACAAGAGAGCCACGGAATCGCTTAGGCTGGGAAAGCCCTGTGAAACCCAACATTACCCAGCACCTCCGAGGCTGCCGCTGACCCGCGTCCCCAGGTGCCACATCTGCACGTCTGTTAAATCCCTCCAAAAGCGGTGACTTCGCCACTGCCCCGGGCAGCCTCTGCCCCTGTCCTGCCAGGGCTGGGCAACTCTCTCCATGAAGAAATTTTCCCTGTTACCCGAGCTAAACCTGCTCATCTACCAGGTCTCACCAGCCTCTCATGCTGCACATTCAACGAGAAACTGGGGGCTGAGCCCCTCGTCTAGGGCACCTGATCTCTGTCAAGAAGCCCTGATAAAGTGCTGGTGTAATTTCTCCCCTGAGAACAGCCTCTGCCCAAATCGTGCCTTGCAGGGGAAGCCAACCAGGCAGCCCCGATGTCAGGCAGCAGCCAGACCCCTTCACGGGAGGAAGATTTAATACTGCACTTTAAAAGCTCAGAGGTGACCCTGCTAAGGAAACGTCCTGGTTGGAGTTCTTTTAATTAAAGTGCCTGAGAATGTATCCATTTCTGACAACATTTGGGGCTTTTACTTTTGAGAAACTGGAAACTGGAATATTAATCTCTTTTTCTTCCTGTCAGTCAGGGCGTTCTGGCTGGGGTTGCAGTATTTTTTGGCGAGAAAAGTGTCAATGCCCTTGAAAGCTCTCACCTTCCTAAAAAAAAGTAAACACACAAAAAAACCGACCAAACTTTCAGTGGATGAAAAAATGTCCTGCCAGGCTCAACTGCTCTCCTGCCTGTGACTGTGCCCAGCGTGCCCCCAGCCATGCACACCCATGGGGACCCCCCTCTGCCTGCACGGGGGCTCCCACAATGGCCCCGACCACCCCAGAGCCCCGAAATGCCCCTGGTAGGAGGGAGCGTTACCTCTGCTGCCGGCGCGCCGGGGGAGAAGTCGGAGGCTGCGGTCGGTCACCGTGGTCGGTCACCAGGGCTGAGTCAGGTGACAGCCATGTGGGACGTGGCGTGGGGCCCTGCCTGCTGCATGAGGCCGGATAATCCCTGGCAGCGAGGCAGGCAGGGGCTGGGCAGCACCCTGCACCCCACTGAGCAGCCCCGGCACTGCTGGCCCCGCAGGAGGTGCTGCACCACTGGCGACACCCGTCCCGGGATGCTGCAGCCTCCTGGCACTGCACCACAGCTACACGGGTGAAGGAAAACCCAGCAGGAAACGGCTCTGAGCGTGGCCCAGGGAGAGGTCTGCTCCAAATCCATGCCACAGCCTGGCAGCTCCTGCTGGGTCCTGCTCCAGCCCCTCTGGTTTGCCCTGATGAGCACTGCTGGGAAAACTGGCCATGCCAGAGGGGAGTTCTGTGGTGTCTTGGGCTGGAGCAGGAAGCCCCAGGCCCTGATGGATTGTGGCAGCAAGTGAAGAAGGTGAGGAGGTCACTTTTGGATTCCCAGAACCAAGATGCAGAGCTTGGAGTGGGTTTTGGACTGCTCTGACTCCTGCATGTGTTACAAAGGCCAAACACTGCCTGTTAAGTGCTGTGCCGTGGGTCACTGTCTGTCTCCTCCACCTTGCAGCCGAGGACAAGCTCTGCCTCTGCACATCCCCGCTTGTGGAATGGGGCAGGAGTGAGCTCTGGGAACGGCTGTGCAGGCCCTGGGTAGCATCCTTCTGTGGAGGCAGCGTGCCCAGGGGCCAGGCTCTGGCATGGGCAGGATTCCCAGGGCTTGGTCCTTTCATTCCTGTGCCTTCGGTTTCAAAGGAATTTCCTCCAACCACTTCTGAGTGGTGCACTTGGAAATGCTGCCCTGCTCAGCTGGGCAAAGCTGGGATACACGCACATCCCTGTGCTGGATGGGAGCTGCCAGGGCCTGCCTGCGCTCGAGGCTGGGATGCTGTATCCAGGCTTCAGCGGCTCATCCCAGAAATCTGCTTCCATGGGGCTTTGCTGAGCTGAGGACTGCTACCAAGCGGCAGGAATTCAGCATTTCCTACAAAGTCCATCTGGTCGGAGCAGGGATCTAAACTGGAGTGGTGAATCTGACCAGGAGCCAAGGCTCCAGCACACACACGCATTAGAAACCAGCATTAAAAAATCTGGGCAGGGCCCACGGATGCGGTGTCGGACGCCAAGCAAGCCGGGGACAGGCAGGGGGTGACGTGCCAGCACTGTGGATCCATGCTCGGCGATTTTGGCCACAGCCCCCACCCTCCTTGGCAGGGCCCCCACCCTGTGAGGAGTAAACACCCACGGATCGCTGGGAAACTGCTGGCTTTCCGGGCAGACACTGAGGGAAAGTCAGGAGGGGGAAGGCACCAAAATTAAACAACAATTATGTAGCACACCAGGAGAGAAAACCAGTTTCCAAATCCAAGAACCTTAAGGGCGCGTGGTCACGTCCTTCACCACGCTCCCCAGAGCTCCCTCGACCTGACAAACTGGCAAAAAAAAACCAAAAAACAACCTGATTAAGGTTTTCCCAGCCCCTCAGAGCAACCGGGAGGGTCGGTGTCACCATCTGTGAGCCACAGCCTCGACCTCAGAGCAGTGACAGGTCCTGTTCAGACCCCCAGGAGTCCCAGAGCAGCCCCCAGTCCCACGTCGGGGTCTGGAGGTGAGCAGAGCTGCATGAGAGGCTTTGCTTCCCGGCTGTGCCAAGTGTCACAACACCTTAAACAGTCACACGCAGCCAGTGCCGCAGAACCCTGCCCGGGGAGCTGTCCCCTGCAGGCAGGGCTGGCGGTGCCCGCAGGGCTGGGTGCCAGTCTCACAGCAGCCAAGATGCAGCCAGATGTGCCCCAGCTGCGAGGTCCTACTCTTTGCCGGCAGAACTCAGCTCAGGTGGGGCTCCTGCACCCCCGACTCGTCCAGCACCCCGAGGAGCACCGGAGCTGGCCGGCGGGACGCCTGCGGTCTGCAAGGGGGCAGATGGTAATAATTACCCTTGTGCTAATTCCATGGAAATTTCCATGTGCCTGGGAAAGAGGCAGCCAAGCCCTTCTGCTGCCCGGGGCAGAGGTTTGCTGTCGCTTCCAGGGACCGTGACTAAGAGCCCGGTCTGTCACATGGATGGTGTTTAAATGCCTCCTTGGAGCCGCCCATCTGAATGCCACCAGCTCCGCAGCTGCCCGGAGCTGGCACCGCCGGGCTGCACGATGTTCCCCGGAGCACCTGGAACGTCTCAGCTCTGCCCACTGGCGCTGGCAGAGCAGCAGCGCAGCGCCTCGGAGGGAGAGCGCTGTGCCTGAGCCCTTCTCCACCTGCGCTTGCTCAGAGCTCTGGTGGCATCTCCCCTTCCCGAGGGTCCCCAGGGAGGGCGGGCGGCGCGGAGCAGCGTGCCAGCACACATCATCCCGCCTGCCTCTGGCAGCTCCTCCTTAGCAACCCAAACAGAGCCACAACAGGGGCCCGGCGGCAGATCCTACCCCGGCCAGCACGAGGGCTCTGGAGGAGAGCCCGGAGTGACCACACGGCCCGGCTGCCCGCCCGGCAGGTGCCGGTGCCCTGCCCTGCCTGAGGAAGCGCCACGAGGTCGAGCTCTCCGGCAGGGCAAGGCGGCGGGAGGTTGTGCTGTTCGAAGGTGGCTGCCAAGGTCTGCCATGGCAGGGAGCTGGCGGAGCTGGGGACAGCTCTGCACCTTGGGCACTCGGGGAGCCCTCGGTCTCTGCTCTCCTCCCTCCAGCCTGATGTAGGCAAGTGCTGGGTGAGTGTCCCAGCCCTCAGCTCCCTTCTCCTTCCTACCTTTGCAGCCGCAGACTTGTCCCGAGCTCTGTCACTCTCTGCTACCTGTCCCGGGGCTCCTTCGAAAGCCGCTTGCGCAAGCAGCTGCCTGGAAAGGAGCAGGGAGGAAGGAAGGGGACGGACGGGGTGGGGAGGGCCAGGCGGCGGCGGGTGTCCCTGCACCCTGCAGCCGCGGGGGAAGGAAGGAGGATGTTTTGTAATATTCGGCGAGCGCTTCCACGGGCAGAGAGAGGAAAGCGACGGGCGCACGGCGCTGGGTGACCCGTCCCGTCCACGCGCCGCTGCTGCGCCGGTACCGGCGCCTCTCGGGTGAGCGCCTGGACCTCATGCCGGCTCCTGCCGGGGCCCCACTGGTGTCATGCCGTAAAAATGTGCTCTTGACTGGAATTTGGCAGCCTAGCCCCTGACGGGGAGGGAACCTCTCCGCTTACAGAAGGAGTGGGAGCTGCGGCCCTGGGGCTGCAGGGAGAGGTGATGGGGAGCTGCTCGTGAGCTACGCAAGGCTGGGGAAGGAGGTCTAGGAGAGGTGGATGTGCCGGCGGATTGATGCCCAGGGATGCCGCTTTCCCCGGAGCCCTGAGGCCATCACCCCCCAGTTTGCCTAAGCCCGAACTCCAGCCTGGTCCCCGAACGTCCCTCCGAGCAGGACTCAGCCCCATGACATGCGCACGGAAATCTGGTCAAGCCACTCAGTTAAATTCCCCCGGCCTCGCCCCGAAGGGTTCGTGCCAGAAGTGCCAGCCTGGTGCGGGCTGCGAGCGTGGGCTGGCAGCGACCCCGGTCCCCCCGGCCTCCCCGGTCCCCCCGGCACCCGCCCGCTCCTGCAGAGGGAGCGCAAGGAGAGGGAATGAGCCACGGGCTCCGCGCAGCCATTTCGTCCTCGGGAAGCGTCAGCAGGGGTGTTGCTTTCCAAAGAGAAGAGAAAACTCTGCTTAGACGGGGAACTTCGTCTCGCAAACAAAATGCGCCGTTTGTTCCCGCAGTGCCCGGCCAGACCCTGGTCCCTGCCCTGCGTCCTGCCCGGAATTACCTTCCCAAACACCCAGGACCCACAGCATCTGTGCAGGGGGAATAAACCAGCTCTCTTCATTCCCACCTCCCGCAATTAGCAGGAGGACAGTGATTGGAAAGGCCACTGCTGCACCTTCCATGGACAAGCAGGGTGGGGAGTGACAGCCCAGGAGCCCCCTTACTTCTGCTTTGTCTGGGGTGCTCCCTGTCTGCTCACCCTTCGCATCCACCCATCGCTTTCTCTACCTGAAAGGGCTGAGGGCCGATGCCTCGAGCAGGCAGTAGAGGATCCATCTTGCTGGGGTGGCTGTCGTGTCCCACCTGTACCAGCACCCACACTCGGCCAGGCTCGGCTCCGCATGCGGCCAGCCCTGCACACAGCCTGTGCAACACCCCAGGCCCCATGTTCTCCCCAGGGTTTGGGGCAGGAGAGCACTCCCAGTTGCTGGAGCCCCGGAGGTCACTGTAGCAGTGGGGCAGTGGCGCTCGCCTGCTCATCTCATCGCTGGCCCCAGTCTAGCCTCCAGATCCCATCTCCCAAGTGGCTCCTTCTTTTCAGCTGAAACTTCCTGTTGGCTCTCATTTTCATTCTTTACCTCTTCAGCAGTGCAGAAAATTGGCACTTAATGTGCCCTGTGAGGCTGTGTGGTAGCAGCTTAATTGACCCTGGTTGCATCACCCTGGCCACAGCTCGGTCAGTGAGCTCAGCCTTGGGCCACATTCATTTCCCGTCCCCTCTTTGTTTTCCTGCCCTTTCCAGGGGTCCTGCCGGTGTTTGGCTCCAAGTGAGGGTTGTAGAGGAGGAAGGGTAGCCCAGGCTGCTCAGAGAGCTGTGGGAGTCCCTCCCGGGTCCCCACCCAGGGAAATCCGGCTTTCTGCAGTTCTCCATCCTCCTTTTCTCCCTCATCCTCGTGCCTGCTCCAGCTGGTCAGCAGGTTGCTCCAAACTCTGCACATCCCAACATCCCACCTGTGACGAGGCATGAGGGAGGACCTTGCTGCAGCTCTGGGAGCTTCCCCAAGCACTGCAAACCAGTCAGAAACCTGAGCCACTGGTTGCAGCCCTGACCTTGACAGTTTTCCAAGAGCTGGCCCCAGGCATCTGGCCTTGCATGAAGGGATTGCAGAATGTGTCAGTCCAAACCAGAGCAGTGAGGACCAAGTGGCACACTGACCAAAAAGCTTATGATAAAACCAGACCTGTAGCAATCACCCAAACGTGGTCTCAGCTCAGCTCCAATTCTCTTCTTGCATCCTTTGGGGCAGAGACGTGGTCTCAGCTCAGCTCCAGTTCTCTTCTTGCATCCTTTGGGGCAGAGACGTGGTCTCAGCTCAGCTCCAGTTCTCTTCTTGCATCCTTTGGGGCAGAGACTGCTGCGGGAGAGCCAGAAATAATTGGTATTCAGAGCATCATGAAACTCCACGTGTGGTTGACAATCCAGGCAGGACTGCATTATGGCAGATGTCTAGCAGGGGAATAAGATTTTCCAGGTGAATGAAGGAAATGCATATAACCATTGTTTTGGGATATTCCTGAGTGCTGCTGAGGAGAAGAGGCTGCTCATTGCTCCTCCAGCACGTGAGAGCAGGAGAGCGCTGCCACCAAGGCTGTGCCCAGCTGCTGCTCTGGCACACAGCCGGCGGGACCCTCCCCACCCCACCGGGCTCTGGGGGACAGCAGGGCCACACCACAGCAGCAGGTCCCAGCAGATGTCCCTGCAGCCCCCAGCGGAGCTCCCTGGGTTTGGGTGCAGGTTCCCAGGGCAGGGCCAGGGCAGCACCTCTGGCGCTGCACGCCCCGGATGCTCCATTAAAGAGGAGGGTTTCCTCCAATTGAATATCTCACCAGTCAATTTGTGTTGGACCATGGAGTCCTTCCAGCACTTGGAATACAATGCGTTAGTATCTGCTGCTCTGGAGCGCGTATCCCGGCGGAGAGCCCAGCCAGCTGGGAGCACGCTGGGACCAGGCTGCAGTACAAAGAACAATGGGAAGGCTCAGCAAGGGGCTCTGGGGGCAAGATCCAGCCTTGGTGACAGCACTGCGTCTGGGGCTGCTCCCAGCTCTCTGATTCTCCACCAAGAGAGGATCACAGCTTCCAGACCCTCCTTTTAACTCTGCAGCTTGTCCCCTCGCTCCCCTTTACTGCGCTTTCAGGCAGTGGGCTCTGCGTGCCAAATGGGATGCTGGGGAAGGCGCTGCTGCCTGGATGGGCTCCAGATGCAATGCAACTAATCCATTTTTATAGCCGGGAGCAGGTGTCTCGTGCATCACGAGCAGCTCTCTTAAAGACCACTCTTTTTATTTGGCCACAAGCACCGGAGGGGTCCGAAGGCCTCGGCCACCACTTGGTGCCCGCCAGCTCCAGAATTGCCCTGTGGGGCATTGCCCTGCTGCAGCACCCCAGTCTCACCCATGAGAGCAGGGAGGGCTCACGGTGCCTGCTGGCACCCCTGGCCAGGGTCACAGGACCAGAGCCATGCCTGCACCGCATTCCTGGGCTTCAGATTCACAATGACCGGTCCTGGGGTTGTGCAGCCCCTTCGGGGCTTCATGGACTGACCTGCGTGTGCATGAAATGAAGAAATTCCTTTTTGCTTGTACTTTGCCCCAGTTCCTGTGCCTGTGCTCACCTTCACTGCTCAAACAAGGATGTGCCCACACGCCCAGAGACTGCGAGTTCTGGGAAGAGCCAGTACCTGTGGGGAGGAAAAGAAAAAACCTGCTGTTGGAGCCGGAGCTAGGAAAGGCCAAAGGGTTTGTTTTCCACCCTCAGACCTCAGCAGTGCAGCAAGTGGAGCTCAGTCAGGAAACCCCATCCAAACCCACAGCTCATGAAGCTGCTCTGGGCAAACAACACCTCAAAGGGCCCTCTGTCCTTGCCCGTCCCATTCCCGCTCTGGAAGGCAGAAGTGGCTGCGGGACTGGGGACCCTCAGCCGTGCCACAGCAGGACTGACACGCAGCCCCAGCGCCCACGGCAGGGACAACCCCGTCTCCAAACAGCCAGGAGCACCTGGAGGAGCTGCAGCCACAGATCCTCCAGCGTTGCTGAAGGCAGCAGGTCCTGGAGGGCTCGGAGACCCCAGAAAAGAGCCCGTGTCTGTGCAGGGCCCCGGCCAAGGAGCCTCACCGCAGCAGCTACTGACGCGCCTGGACTCGCTGGCCCCGCTGAGACAAAGAGCCATTGCTGAATTCAGCTGCCCTGGGTATTTTTTTCCCTCTTCGATGAATCACCTGCTAAAAATATTATAAATTGAGTCGCTGGCCAGACCTTTCACTTCTCTGGAAGCAAAAATATTTATTTTACTCAGGCCGTGCCTGTGTTTTAGCAGAACTTTATGATCAATTTTGGAGGAATGTGCCATGCTGTATATTCAAATTACAACTTTTTTTGGCTCGCAGTGTAAGTTTAAAATGTCTTGTTTAAGACGCAACTGTCAAGCTGCCAGAAAAATGCGTTTTCAGCTGTTTTCCTCCCAAAAGCACCAGTTTTGCCCAGTTGATGGTTATTGTCAGCACAGGTGTGTGCCTGTTCCGGGGCTCGGTGATCGAGGGGTGCAGGCTGGACTGGCTTAGACTGGGAGCTTCCACTGCCATGGAAAAACAGCACTCAGTTCCCAGCATCACTGCAAAGTCAGGTCACAGGGAGCCCCGGAGCTGCCTGACTGGTGGGGACAGATCTGTTCCCATGGAACAAGGCTGCATTTTCGGGAACTGGAGCGGGACCTCTCCCTGCCCAGGCTCCAGGCTGCTGCAAACCTGATGCAGATCATCAGACGGGTGCCAGCGCAATGAGATCCTCGAGGAGACGATCATCATGGAATCCCTTGGAGCCAAAGGAGCTTTGTCCTGGGAGCACCCTCCTCCTCCTTCTCCCGAGCTGTGCAGGGGAGTCACGTCGTGGTTCCAGGGCACTGGAGCCGGGGTCTGTGCCGCCAGCCACCGAGATCCCCGCCGGGACCACGCACCACCAGCTCCTGTTGCTCTTGCTCCCGTGCCAGGCGCACCTTCCCCATAAACTCTCATTTGAATTTAGGAAGGAAATGAGGGAAATTTCTTTTTCTTGCTTCAGGGCAGACAGAATAATGGGATCTTTATTCCCCCAGTAATTAAGTTGATTTTTGTGTGGGTTTAATTTACACTCCCTTCCAGCCTCCCCTGCAAAGCGGGAATGTGGCTGTGGGTGGGCAGGGAACATCAGCACGGCTGGGCACCAGGACCAGGTGCTTGTCAGGGCATCCCAAAGTGCAGGAGCTGGGGGCCCAGCAGCAGCAGCTGGGATCCTCTTCATGCCAGTATCGCAATCCCATGGATGTGAGCTCTCCCCACCGCTTCTCTGAGGCCTGCCAGCCCCCCGGGCACCTGCTCCGTGCCTTTGGCACTGCTGCTGCAGCCTCAGCCCAGCCAACAGGGCTGGGGAAACGCGTCCCGGCTCTTCCCTGCACCAGGCCGGATGCTTTCCCGGGCAAAGGCATTCAAAGCCTTGCAGCCCCAGCAGAGAGCCCTGGGGATGAGCTGGATCTCATCCCCTCAGCCCCACGTGAGGAGCAGCTTCCCCCGGAGCAGGACAGGGAGATGAAGCAGAGCCCCAGGAACAGCATCTGGTCTCAGGGTGGTTTTGCCTGTGCCGGATGTCGCAGCCACATCTCGGTGCAGCACATGTGGGACACGCTCAGCCCACCTGGCACAGCCTCGGAGGAGCTGGGCTGGGCTGGTGGGGCACCAAGGCTCTCGGGAGCGGCTGCAGATGCAACGCGGCAGCTCCTGCCTCCGAGGCGGGCGGGGATTGGGGCACAGGAGCACCCTCAGCCCAATGCCAGCAGAGCCAGGGCACTGCCAGACTCCAAAAGCGAGCAGCACACAGATATACACACCCACATGAAACTCCCAGCAAGCAGAGAAAGAGGGAAGCGGTGTTTTCCTCACAGCCTTCAAGTGCATAAATACGTGCAGCCGAAAGCTGCTGCTGCTGCGGGGGATGGCCCCGAGCGGCGGCGGGAGGACGCGAGGGGTCCCGTCGCTGCCATACAGCCTCCTGGCCCTGCCTCGCTGCAGGGCAGATGGCAGAGGAGGGGAAAGCCGAGCCAAGCCCGAAGCAGGACCTGCTGCGTTTGCTCTGCGCTCGCGGGCTGCGGAGGGGGAGCAGCACCCCCTGCACCCAAACCCAGCCCCAGCACCGGGGATGCAAAACCCACAGCAACACCTGCTGAACCCTTTCCTTCTCTTATCCTAAGCGCATGATAAGAATTCAGACACCTTAAAATCGGCCATCTTGTTATACAAGTCACAATACTAAATCTAATTTCAGTATCAGGAGTGAGTTTCCTTGGAAATGGTGAAGAAAACAGCGGCATTAATTAAAGTTACAGCCTTTTGTGTTCATTCCTCACTAGCTGTCTTTTTTCCACTCTCCTCTTGTATATTTGATCTGTTCAAGGCTGAGGAAATGTTACCCACAGCTTTACAACAGCAACCGATTTACGGTGCCTGCTTAGTCACTGGGGAATTTCTTGGATTTTATGTTTTCTGAAAAAACAGAGCCACCATTGGCTTGGTCAGTGTGTGGCTGACAAATTCAGACTAAGATTCACCAATATTTTATCTTTGTGGTTGGAGATGAAATTCCACTCATAACTTTTTGACAGTGCTGTGGCCTTTTGTACATACACAGGGTTCTGAGCACCCTGCTGGACTTGAAGATGTCCCTGCCCATGGCAGGGGGTTGGACTAAATGAACTTTAAAGGTCATTTCCAGCCCAAAACACCCTGTGATTGTACGAATTCTCATTCAGGGCTGCTCCACATCCCCGCACAAGTGTCAGTCAGATGCAGATGAAGAGCCCATCCTGCAGAACAGGCTCAGGAAGTTTCTGTCCTCGGCTGAAACCCCTTTGGTGTGGAAGAGCCTGGAACTTATTACAAATCGCTTAAGTAACTTTGGCTCACTCATGCTGATTAAATTGCTTCCCTGACTATTCCAGAGGCTCAAAACCACCAGCAGCTCCCAGGCTCACTGTGCAAAATTAATTAAAGCAGACGATAACTTGGCAAGGACAAAAAAAGAAAGTCTCATAGTAAGGAACAAACCCAGTGCGGGGGCGTCCGCCGGAGCACGTGCCTGTGGGTGCTGTTAGGTGTTTCGGATACACCCTCACGCAGGGATAGACCTCAGCTCACACGTAACACCGCCTTCAGCCCTCAGCGCTTTGCCAAATCTGGGCATAAAAATAAACTTGGAAGTTCAGTGCAGAATCCCAGCACAAAGGCAGGGACCCCTCGTTTCCATAGGAAGCAGAATTAATAGCTTGGCAGAAAGGGTGCGTTTCCATTTCTGTACAAGAATTTCCTCCGCCTCCCGAGAAAAAAAGTTGTGTAAGAAACACGGATTCAGACAGTTCTCCAGAACCTGGCAGTGGCTCCGAGGCATCCCAGGAGGAGCCTTCAGGATTTCCAGGCTTCCAACAAAAACCAAGTGGACCATCACTCCTCTCTTCCTTGAAAGCACCAGCAAGGCAAGCGCAGGGAGGCACCTGGCACCCTCCTGCTGGGCCATGAGCTGCGGAAGGGGAGATGGGCTGCGGGGTCTTTCCACGTGCTCAGCTCATCCAGTGAGGTCCCTTACAGCCCCCTGCAAGGAGGGGAGGGGGCTCCACGGTGCATGTGCCGTGCATTAAGCAAGAGCCCTGGCAGCAGGACAGAACCGAGCCTGAGCCCGACCTTCTCCCCCCTCCCCTTCCCCAGCGTTATCTGAAACCACAGCCTTGACTGGCTGCAGTTCTCATCCATCTGCAAAAGCACATTAAGGAGGGAGAGAAAGGTTGGCAGTTGACCACGAACCAAATCCCCAGAGAGGTCCTTACCTGACTCCAACCAGATGCTGTTTATCAGCCCGAGCATTCCCTACATGCCCGATGTGACGGAGACAGAAGAAATACAAGAAATGCTTGTTATGCTCAGGGCTTCGGGGGGTTTTCATCCTCAGGCCGGATATACAAGTTCCAGGAGAGGAATATGCATCCCTGGAGTCCTGGGCTGAATCTGGAATTCATATACTCTGTAAATGTACTTTATTTAATACAGGAATCAAGAAAGGGTTTGGAATTATTGCACTGGAGAGCTTGATTGCATAGTTACAGCTTGGAATTAAGGAATAACTGCAGATCTGTAGGACAGGGCCTCAGCCCCATGGGAAGGGCAGGATGGTGTGTTCTGGCTGCACAGTTCTGTCCCTGCTCTCCAGCCACTGCCCTACACGTGTTGAAGCCTGAGAGAAGGTTCCGGTGGGGTCTGCCTTAGCCCTGCACGTATCCCATCACAGAGCTCCCTTGGGATTAAGCCAGCAAAACCCATCAGACCGGGAAGAGGCAGCACAGTGACAGCACAGGGTCCCAGAGCCCAAGGAAGCCTCTCAGAGCAGCGCGAGAGCCAGGGCCAGGCTGGGAGGTGGGAAGGATGTGCTGCCAAAGCCAGGGCAGCAGTAACGTGGAACGTGGTAGCGATCCAGCGCAAGCGAAGACAGATGTGTTCGCTGGGAAAAGGACGGCAGGACGCTGAGAGGTGCCTGTGTCCACATGCAGGCAGATATCTGTATTTATAGGGACGTACACGTGCCTTTTACGTACTCCTGTGCGGCTCTAAGGGTCTCGCTCGCGTGATTTTGCTGCACCAACACGCTTTGTCTGACACCTGCGAGGGGCACCTGTCCCTGCAAGCAGCCTCGTCCCCATCTGTGTCCCACGCAGAGCACGGTGCCAGCAGCCCGGGGCTGGCGGTGTCACAGGGCTCTGGGCACTGTGCGGGGCTCTGCCTGTGGAAATAAATGCCCAAAGCTCCAGTCCAGCCCTCAGAGCCTTGAGCTGGGCTGTTACAGTCACTAAGAGCTTTTATAGCCTGGAGGGACCTAATTGCTAATTAAACAGCTAATTAATTAACATCATTCAAAAGCTAATCTGGTCACTCCCTACATATGTGTTCCTAGCTGTGAGATAGATTTTGCCCAGTGTCAGGACTAGAGAAGAGCTGCCAGCGTTGGAGTGCTCAGGCTGACATCTGGAGCACCTCTGGAGCAGCCCCAGGGCTGGGGTGCACCCTGGGGGCTTTTCTCACCCCCCAGCCTGGGTGTTAGGCTCTCCCTGGGTACTCACGCAGAGCTGTAGGCATTGAGCACAGGGAGGGCACCCTGGGCACCCCCTCCTCTTTCCCAAGAAGATATGCAGGGAAGAAGCATCTCCCCACGCAGCCCCAGGCCCTGCTTTGGGACCCTTGGGGATTATCAGTAAAAAGGCATTTTTTGGAAAGTGCCATGAAATTTGGTATAGGGAAAGCCTCATGTCCCAGGAGATGCCCTGGCCGGCTGATCCCAGCTGACAGGCAGGGACAACCCATCAGGAAGGTGCTGAGGATGTGGGTGAAGAACACTTTGCTGCATCAGTGTCTCCCGCTCCACCAGCTGCTGCATAAATCACGTTGGCTTCAGAACCTGCTGGCAAAACATAAAGCAGTCTCCATGCTCCAGCCACCACAAGGGTATTAATCAGGCTAAAAATATAAAAACAACATGAAAAACACCATCTACGGGGTGTGCGGCATCAGACACTCGCTCCGGGAGCCTGGCCAAGTGCTCATATCTCGACTCTCATAAATACACCGCCAGGAAAACGCATTATCTCTGCAGTGCTCTTGGAGCAGTGAGACCTCAGAGCAGAACAGGCCATGGCACCTGCTGCATTTTAATGATTCTTCTTCATCACCCGTGGGGAAACGGAGATTTAAATAACTGTCCTGCAGTGCCCTGACCTCCCCACCACAGCTCTGGCAAAGTCAGCACCGGCCGTGCCGGCACTGGCAGCGTGAGGATCAGCAGTGCCAGCCAAGGAATTCACACCAAATCCTGCTGTACCAGCAGCACTGCCAGGGCAGCACCCGGCACTGGGATGTGGGAGCGTGGCCTGACTGGGGTGACAGACGCGCCCTGGTAACAAACACAAAGGCTTCATCATGTTCAGGGAGCCCAAAGCACAGACATGATGTAGAAAACATGCCCTTTGCATTGCTCTCCGTTGCCCATAAAGCCATAAACCCCTTTCAAATGCTCCATCTCCCTAACTTTTGGATGTCATTAAACTCTTTATTAATTTACTCCAAATGTCTTCGCTCATATTCCAGCACGGCTAACCCCATCAAAAGGAGACAGCACAGTGCTTAGGCAGCACTTCTGCTCTTCAAAGCCTGTTACTGAGATTAATTGCTTCTCTCGAGTCCTCTGCGAAGGAGGAACAGGGGGAGAGTTGTTATGAGTGCTGGGTGTGAGGGGGGAAGCGAGGTCCAAGGTAAAAGCCGAGTTCCAAGGTGTCACAGCTCGGCTGGAGAGGATGGGCTGTGCAGGCTGCAGGGGAGGCCCCCAGGACTGCAGCTGGGCTCCACCTCAGAGGGATATTCCCGCAGCTCCTCGGGGGAGGCAAAGCCCGGGTGAGCAGTGTGGTGCCACTGCAGACCTGAGACCCGAGGTCCTGGCATCTCCCACCTCCAAACATCTTCCCTTGGGC
This sequence comes from Gymnorhina tibicen, assembly GCA_013399875.1. Classification (NCBI taxonomy): domain Eukaryota; kingdom Metazoa; phylum Chordata; class Aves; order Passeriformes; family Artamidae; genus Gymnorhina; species Gymnorhina tibicen. The sequence continues at coordinate 507,908 of VXAZ01004311.1, read as the reverse complement.
CAGAGCTGAGCGTGTCCTCAGGCTCCCCCCTGCTCCTCCCTCATCGCTGCTGCCTGCCAAGAGCCTCTGCAGGCAGAGGTCCCTCCTCCATCCCAATTTATCCTATGACTTCACCAATCCCGGTCCATCCTGACATCACCAGTGACATCGTGAGTCCTTCCCCACACCCCTGGTGCGGCAGTGGGGCTGGGCAGGGGAGGGCACGCGGCAGCAGGCGCACCCTGCCCCACAGCGCACCTCAAGGTCCCAGTCTCCGTGGCACTTGGGAGGGGTTGGCAGACCTGGGGCAGCTGCTGCACGGCTCCCAAAACGCTTCCTGCCAGCCCCACAAGCCGCCGCTCCCGCCGGTACCGGGGGATCCCGCGGGCAGCCCCGCGGGCCGGGTCAGCTGCGCTGGAGGAGCGGCGGTGCCCGCGCGCTGCGGCCAGATGCGCGCCTCGCCGGGGCTGACACGGTACATCTGCTCCGGGTTTTGGTTTCCATCGTGGAGTTTACCACATCCCCCCCAGCCGGCTGGAGGCGAGGAGGCGAACATCTGGAAGCAATCGTGGCTGTCACGCTTCAAGGAGATACTGCACCGCAGAGAGGAGAACCCGATCCCTCGCCCCAGCAGCTCCTCCCGCCCTCAGCCCAGCAGATGAGCAGAGAACCAGCATCCCGCCACGAGCTGGATCCTGCCTGGTCCTGAGCCCCTCCCAGGAGGGGCAGCACCCGGCACCAGCATGTCACTGGGAAGAGGGATGGGGCTGAGCCCCACGGTGAGCTGCCAAAAGCTCACCAGGCTGGAGACACCCCCAGTGCTGGAGCAGGAGGGACGCTGGGTGGGGAAGCTCCCGAGGGACTTGGCTCTCTATGTTGAAGACGGCTGAGAGTTGGGGTTTTTCAGCCTGGAGAAGAGAAGGTTGCAGGGAGATCTCAGAGCCCATTTCAGTACCACAGATGTCCAGAGAAGCTGTGGCTGCTCCTGGATCTGGGATAGTGGGAGGTGTCCCTGCCCATGGCAGGAGGGGCACTGGATGGGCTCTAAGGCCCATCTCAAACCATTTCAGGATTCATTGATCTCCCCATTGTGGACAGGAGTCTCTGTGAGCCCCGTGCACGTGTTTGTGAACACCCTGCCACCCCAGCAAACCCTGTGCCGTGCTGGTTTCCCCTCTGCCAACCCCCTGGTGCCGGGAAAGGGGTGCTTTTCTAATTAATTAAGTGCCCCGTGTTTTCTGTAGCTCACCAGGGCTCAGGAGCACCATCACTGCAGAGCAGTTCTGGCAGGGAAGGAGCCCTTGTTCCTTTATGATATGGAATAGTTTCAGCATTAGTTATTCCAAAATCACTCTGGTTTATGAGCAACCTGACAATTCGGCAAAGGCAGGAGGCCTGGGTCTGTACCAGGCACTAATAAAACCTTGAGAAGAGCTGCAAGCCCGTGCTGGCAGCTGCGGGGGAGGAAGGGGATTACTCGAGGGCACCTCTGCTCCTGCCTCCTCCCAGTGCAGGCAGCAGCAACTGTGTTTCCCCCCAGAAGGGGATAACCATCCCAGGCCACACTCCTGGCAGCAATGAGCTCCTTCTCATCCCGCTCTCACCTCATCCATCTCCCAAAGCATCTGTGGGTACCATCCTGCAACTGTAGGAGAAGGAAAAAGAGGCAGGAGCCTCCTCAGAACGCCCATCCAGGGCACAGAAGCATCTAAATAGCAGCCGGTGCCACTACCCTGGCAGGCTCTGAACCTGTAAGGGTCCAGCACGAGGTCCCAGCCCAGCTCTCATGAGCCCCCCAGCAGCAGGGATGGACCATCCAGCTGCTGGGGTTGCTGGTCTGGAGCAGGAGGGTTGGGGAGGAGAAGATAAATAGATGTGGTACATCGCAACAACAAGTGCTTTGTGAAAGCCATGAAGAAATAACAAATGGGTTAAAATAGAGGATCTATTTTTGGAAGGCCTGGCACAAGATCTGACCCAGAAAGCCACCTGCAAACCCGGCCAGCACCACTTCCCTGTGCTTTGACCTGGAGCTCTGCTCGAAAGGCTGAGGCATCCCTGTCCCGCTGCAGGCAAAGCGCTTGGATGGGCTGGGAACACCTCTCAGAGCTGCCCCTGCCCCAGGCAGCACCCAGGGGTTGTTCCTGGCTGCGAGAGCCCAAGGGACTCCCAGGAAGAGCAAGGGTAGCTTGGAAAGGCTCGAGGAAAATGAGGTCTGTGGAAACAGGCTCTGTACTGTTTGCACGCTGGATCCAGTTACAGGCCAGGTCAATAAAGGAACTGAATTTAGATTTTATGGCTGAAATAATTGCCACTGGCATGCCAAGGACTCTTTAGCAGGGCAGCAGGTGAGGCTGTGCCTGGGCTCTGCAGCCCCCAGGCTGGAGAGCACTTGCTGCTCTTTCCTTCCCTCCCTTCTGAGAGGGAAACTGGAGTCAGTGGCACAAGTGTGGGTGACCCAGGCAAGCCATGGCCATCAGTCCACTGCCCACGCAGCACACGGCCTTCCTCTCACATGTCCTCCTCCTTGCTTTTGCCCCGGAAACATTCTTTGTCGTGGAAAGTTCCACAGCCAGAAAATGTGGGGCTGGGGCCAGGCACAGGGGCAGCAGTGTCCCCTCAGTTCAGGCCCTTTGCACCCCGTTTCCTTTGCTCCCTGGCACCTGGAGGCGGTGGGGAGCAGCGCAAGCCCTGCACTCACAGTGGCCATACAAACAGGCAGGGCTCGTGCTGCGGCCGGGCTCAGCAGCCAGCGTGTCCTCCCTGCAGATAGAGTGAGATGATTAATTAAAGCGAGAGGCTGCTGCCAGCACAGAGAATGGGGCTCAGGTGGTTAATTGAACCGAGGCTGCAAATCCAGCCAGAGAGTTTCTGCCTATGGTCATGCACACGACATCTGCTCTGTTAAGATTCGAGAGATAAAGGCATGAGAAGTGCGAGGATGCAGGAATTCCATGAGTGCCCCCGTGGCAACCCTTCTTTTGCCTGGCACCCTTCAGCCAAGGGACGCACAAGGTGAGGCCAGAACTCCACAGGGACGTAGACACCCCTTGAAATTCTTCCTCCCCTATGGAAACCCAGCAATGCGCTCTGATAACCATCACCTCGCTCAGCAGAGCCTGCAGCGCTGCTAAGGGGGGGGCTCTTCTCCCACCCCTGCATCAAGGTCACATTAAGATAATGCAAGTGCTGGGCAGAGCTGTTCAACCCAAAACTGACGAGAGGGAGGGCGTGTGTGACACCCAGTGCCAGCTGCTGCAGCTCCCGCCTGCGTCTTGGTGCTCACCCACACACTCGGCAAACGTTGGCGGGACTGTGAGGAGAGGAGTGGCACCGGCAAGGTCTCTTCGGGGCTGGATCCCTCCTCTCCCTCCCCAAACATCTGTGCAGATGTTAACAGGCGTGGCATGGCTCAATTTTCGATATGAAAGGCAAAGGGTTAGAGTTGAGCTCTTGGGTAAGCGACACCGAGAAAGTCAAAGTTTAATTGGCATTCCTGCCTGGGATGAAAGCCCCCGGCTGCCGGTGCCGGCACGGGCTGAGCAGGGCCATTGGTCACGGGCCGTAAAGGCCACACACAGGCGGCACTGGGGCAGGGCTCCCCTACCCAGGGGAGTCTCAGCTCTCTCGCCTGGTGATGGGGACCGGCCTCACGTGCAGCCCAGAGCGCCCTGAGAGGAGCAGGTGCTGTGGTCCGTGCCAGTGGATGGGGAACACTGGCTTTACCTCTGACACTGCTGTGTAAAAATCACCAAAAACCCCTACAAAACACAAGCTTTTTGTGCAAATACAGTGAATCCCCCTGCTGTCCCTCTTTCCCTCCTGCTCTGCACCGTGCATTCCCATCCGATCGCTACAATTTCCACTGCAGTTAAAGCTCCAGTGCTGGCTCTGCTGGGACGCAGCTCCATGCCCGTGCTCGCTGTCCCCTCCTGCCCCTCTGCTTCTCTCCCAGCCTCCATCCCTGCCCAGGACCATGGCAACGGCCATGACGTCTCCTGCACCTCGAGGGTGATTCGATTACATGGGCTGAGAAAGTTCCTGTTGGAGCAGAAATGGATCTAATTATTGACGCTGACGGCGGCGCGGGCTCGAGGTGCCGGCGCGGAGGGGGCGGCCGGGCAGGATGCGCTCAGCCACGTCCACCAGCTCCGCTCTGAGCACAAGGTCAAGGGCAGAGCTGAGAAAAATTCGGAGTCTCAGGGTCTGGGCTGCTCCTTCTCCCTTCCCATGCTCCGTGGTCCGGCAAGGGCTCCCCATGCCCACGCTCTGGAGCAGCGAGTGGGAGCCGGCGCAGAGGGGGGCTGTGGGTGGGGGAGGATGAACCCCCGCGCTGCAGCTCCTCTTCCAGAGAGCCTTGGATAAGGATTTTCATTCCCTTCTTCATTCAATTTCAGTGAAACTGCAATTTTTATGTGGGAGAAAAAAGCCTTGAGAAAACAATCTTTTGGCATGTTTTTAAAGCAAAAATCCCCTTTTTCTTGGAAAACAGGCCAAAGCCTAGCCCATATTCCTTGGAAATGGGCCTTGTTCTACTTGAAAAACATCCCAATTTTTTGATGGAAAATTGGAAAATAGACCCAGGTTGGCTCTAGGAGAACGTGGCGTCGCAGCAAAACTTTCCATGAAAATGATCTGGAGTCTGCACAGAGCAAAAACCCTCGAAAGTGGAATTTCACCCACCCAGGCCAGGACCATCCTGGCAGAGATACTGTGCCACCAGTCGGACCATGCTGGCAGGATGCTCCACTGGTGGGATTATCTCAGCAGGGATGCTGTGCCCCCCAAAAGCTGGAGTAGTTTCCATCACTGCTCCAAGCACATTGCTCTGGACTCGAGGAAATGCAGGTCCCCTCAACCACGGCTGTTTGTTTTTTCCAACCCAATATGAGAAAAGAGTCTCCCCCCTCCCCCTGAATCTGCCCTGTAATGCAACTCTGGCAGGGCATGTTACCCAATAGGATTTCTATTAAAATGTGATTTCCTTCTGCTGGTAATTTCATTATAAGGCATTTGTGTAGAACATCGACCCCACAGGTAATATATGGACAGGGGAGCAAGATTAGAGAGCATGGATGGTTTCTAATGGAGGCTGCAGGCAGACGTGACACAATCAAGGCTGGGTACAACCGCCATCATTTACAGGTGCCTGATGTGGAGAAATACTTCATCGAGGGGTTATTGCCATTTAACACATCTTTCACTTCTTCCATCTCTCCTGAATGAAGTGCCCAGCCGTCCTATCCATCTCCGGGCGGGATCTGTCAGCGCCGCTCCCGCTCCTGTGGCGCTGGCGGCAGCGCGGTGCTGCCGCAGCCCCCACGCCGGCAGGAAGCAGAGATCTCCTTTATTTATCAGGGCTCGAGGTGTTCCATGGAAATGCAGCCAGGGACACAGCGCTGAGGAGAACACAGGCATGTTCACCTCCATCCCCATCCATGTCCCCCAGACCACTCCAGACTAAATTCCTGTTGTCCCCCCTCTCCCTGCATGCAGACACCTGGCGTGGGGGGCCAGGGCCAGCTGTGCTGGAGCTCAAACCCTTCCCCATGGCCTCAAACTCATATAAGAACCACCGAACTCAGAGGGCACGCTGAAATGCCGTTTTCCAGGGCTAAAGAGCAGGAAAGAGGCAGTTTTCCCCCCTGCAGCAGCCTGGGGGTGGCGGCAGCCCCATCCCTGGTCCTGGGCAGACGATGCTCAGCCCGGCGATGCCACTTGGCATTCCTCCCACACCCGAGGAATAAACACCGCTTTGTTTTAACCCCCTCGCTGCACAGACAAGAAGCACTCCGAGGCTTTCATAAGCTCATCTGCATAATAATGCTGGCGAATTCCTATCTGGAGTGATCGGAGTGTCAAAACCCGGGATCCAGCCGTGAATTATGGGGAAGAAGCGTCGCAGGGAAAATGACACCGGTGCGGGAGGGAGAGGAGCTGCCTGAGAGCTGCTCCCCGGCCACGCGCTTTTAAACAAATGTCTGAGCAAGAGGAGGGCGAGTGGAGAGAGGGAAGAAAATCTGGGGTGCGAGCGGGACGCAGGTTGCTGCTGGAGCCTCGTCCCCTGACCCATGAGCAAATCGTCATCTGCAGGATTCACGGGGAGCTCCGCGGGTGGGAAGCCACGGCACAAGCAGAGAGCCCCGAAGCCCCGGGGATGGGGCCGTGGTGCCATCCGTGCACCAACGCTCGCTGCATTCGGGGGGCTCGGGGGCTCCCCACCCCACCGCGGGCCCGTGGGAAGAGAGGCCTCACACCAGATGGGTGATTTCGAGGGAAATTCTGATTTATGGGCAGCAAAACCTGCTAACACCATCACGCTCCGACGAGGGAGCCGTGTTTTCTCTGGCATCTGTAGGAACAGGGGCTGCTTTGAGCCGAAGTCTTCCTGAGCCCTCCGGGTGCGAGGCTGGGCGGCGATAACTTATGCAAACACACGCTGTTACCCGGCAGCTGAATTCAGCAGAAATCACGAACTCTGGCTTTGCAAGAAAAACAAAGCCGGTGAAATGAGGCCGGGCAAATGGAACAAAAGCCCCTTCCTAGCTCGGACGAGAGCAGGCAGACCAGCAGCGCTGCACAGGCTGCGGGAAGCGCACGAACCCGCCGGGAGACGGGGCTTGCCAGGAGCAGGGGCACCCGGCGGCGCTCTGCCCGCAGCTCCCGCAGCCCTGCCCCGCAGCCCTCCCTCCCCACAGCCCTCCCAGAGGGCTCCTTGGCAGGAGGGGAGATCAAGCATGCGGTCATTGACTTATTCCAGTTATTTTAACAGATTACTGGAAAGCACAAAGAAGGCGGCCGGGCAGTGCTGGGCTCAGCTGGCAGAGCGTTCCCTCCTGGCGGCCCCGCCGCCGCCGAACGATCGCTCCCCGCGGACCCGCGCAGCCGAGAAGTCCCTGGCTGGTGGCAGCAGTTGGCCTCTCCACGCCACCCCTCCACGCCGGGGAGGCATTTCTGCTCTGAGCCGGCTGCTGCATCCTCTAGCAGCATCCAGTTGTTGTTTGGGATTTTTTCCTCCGCCCCCGCTGTGTTTCACAGACATTTTGCTGTGCAGGCGGAGCTCAGGAGGGGGTTCTGGGCAGCGCGATTCACCTGCAGCAAAACCCGAGAAGCTCCGGCAGCGGCGTCTGAGGGGCAGGGGGGCTGGGAGAAGGGGCACCCGAGCACCAACCAGCCCTGCGGGTGCTCGCGTCCCCTCCAGCACCCCTGAGAGATGCCCTGGGGAGCGGAGAGGTTCCTGCAGAGCCGAGGTTGCGTGTCAGGGTGGCAGGGTGCCTCCGGACACCCCGTGTGCCGGAATCACTCGCAGCCTCGCACAGCCACCTTTTGTCGCCTTTCCATCCTACTACATATTTATCAGCCTCATTTGCATCGCCTTTGCATGAGCCACCGGGCCGGTCGCTGCGAAGTGTCTCTTCCGAAGACAAGCTGAAATATGCATCTCCATAATTCTGCCGGCATTTTGACTTCCCAGGACAGAGCCTTTGTTTTATGCTATTGCCAGCAAATTCCTGGTCGGGTGGGCTCAGGTTTCCAGTGTGCCATTAGCACACAGCCGTTCCCATCCAGAGCTCCAGAGAATTTCCCTGTTCCCTTCCAACTCCAAACAGCAGCAGCCCGGATCCTGTTGGGAATCCTGCATCTTATTTAGATGCCTGAACACAGCTGGGATGAAAACCTTTTTTAAAATCTCCAGGGCCAAGGCTCTGCAGGCTCTGCCACCACAGCTCAGGGCTGTGGTCATTCCTCACCCAGGCACGGTAACCAAAAAGCTCCTTTTCTGACTTCTCACTGCTCCATTGAGTGAGAAGAAATATATGTTTGATTCCAGACCCTAATTAGGCCTCAGGAAAGGAGGTAATGTGCTCTGTGCTCACCGAAGGGTCCCAGCATCAATCCTAGCTTTGGCAGGGTTCAGTCACGGTTCCCAGGATGGTGCTGAGGAGGGAGGAGGGTCTGTGCCCCCTGCAATAGGCCCACTGATGTTTCCAGTGGGGATGGGGGAAACTCTCATCACATGGGCAGAACAGGCAGGAGGTGGTTTATAACAATTTTCCATTTTTTGGTGTGAGGCAGCCGTTTCTGTATCATATTCCCAAAATCATCTTCCACAGCACTGATGGGACAGAGCCCTGCGGGGCCGGAGCAGGCAGTGCAGGACCCTGGGATGGGGACATCAGGTCAGGGCAATTGATTTCACAATCCTGGAAAAGCAAAAACCCCACAGCAACAATCTCGTCGGATGTTCCTGCAAATATATCCGTGTCCATTAGCCTGCCCGGCGGGTCGGCTGCCTGGAGTGCTGGCTGAGTGCTCCCGCCTGGATCGATGCTCCCCGGCTTTAGAAACCCACTAATCACCCTGATTTATAGGTAACATGTCTCGGCGGCACCCGGAGGCCTGTGCTTGTTCCGCGGGGAGGGTTTAAACCTTTCCTGCTTTTTCGTATTTTTGGTTTGGAGAAACCTGTGGCTGCTGGCTGCCCCCAGCTCTACACTGCCCTCACAGAGTTTGCTGGAGCAGACTGCTAGGGGCTGGGGAGGCAGACGGCTGCCAGCTCCTGGGGAGCACACAAATTTTGTGAGTCAGGGCTACCTGCAGCACCATGGCAGCTCTAAGGTGCAATATCTGGGCTGTAGTTGCACCCTTGAGCCTGTTCTCTGCCCAGAAACTGGTCTGTTATCTGCAGGGTTTGGCTCATAGAAGCAAGTCTGGCTGCTCTGCAGCGTCCTGGGGCTGAAGGATCTCAGAGCCGGCTCCCAGCTGAAAAATCCCTCCCTGCCTGCGCCAGGGAGCTGCAGCACAGGCAAGGGCCTCTCCAGCACCCAACAGCATCCCCCTGCCAGGCAGTGGGAGTGGGAGCAGCATCACTGGATCCAGGGCATCTTCCTGGGGTGCTGAGGAGCATCTCCACGGGATGCTGCATCTCCACGGGATGCTGCATCTCCACAGGGTGCTGCCTGCAGCCTGATGAGCCCAGGCGGGGCCCCATTCCGCAGCCGTGCTCTGTTCAGCTCATCAAAAGGAGCTGAAGTGCCTCCCTGATTGCAGTGAGTAAGTGCCTCCGTGGGCAGCGAATGCCGGGCACTGGAGAGCTCTTCAATCATACCACGAAATAGATGGCACAGCCAGAGCCAGCAGCCAGGAGCACTCGGGGGTTGCCTGGGGACCAGCGCATGCTTGTGAGAGAGACAGTGATGGGGGAGGGAGGGAGAGGGAGCAGGAACTCTATCTCTGGGTGTTGTGGGGGGCTGCAGGAGACCCATCAGCCAGGCTCAGGCACACGGACCTCACGGTGTTTCTGGTCCTCAAATCTTTAGGTGTTTTCAAAGAATTTCCTGTGCTTAAGGAGAGAGCTGCTCTGGAGTGCTTTCCTGGATGCTTTACTCATGTCCTGTAAATAATGCATTAGTTTGCACTTACAGGAGTGAAAACAGCCCGGGTTTGTGTTACTGCTGGGGCTGCTGCTCCTGCTGCGGCAGCTCCTGCAGACGGAGCACAGCATCCCCCCTCCCCGGGCTCCTTCCTCCCCACAAACTCTGCTCTTCATTCTTAACTTCCCTTTTCCTATTTAATGAGTTGGGAAGCACGGGGATGATGCCTGTCTCAGAGTGCCCTGTGCAGTAGCCAGAGATGATCCCATTAGGAGCAGTCTAGCGAGCCTGGCTGGATACATCCCATCCTGTCCGGGGCTGTCGGCCAGCGCTGCCGAGTTGCAGGGTCCCATGGGCCCCCCCGCCTTCTCCCAGGGGCTGAAAGCTGTCCTGGAGCAGCGCAGGCAGCCCCACACCAAGGAGAGTGCTGGTTCATGCCAGCCCTTTCCTGGGATGGGTCTGCACATCCCTGCTCTGCCACGCTCCAAGCAGTTGTGCCAATGCTTTGAAAAACACAGAGAGCTTCACCTGGGAGATGGACAAGTTCCCAGAAGTGTGGGTCATGCTCCGGGGAAAAGAGTGTTTTCAGCTGTCTGCCGGTGAGACAAAGCAGAGAAGGGAAAACAGGTTCTGCTGCTGGAACCCACGACCTTCTGGCCCACGGATCAGGACGTGGCAGCTCGTCAGCTCCCAGCTGCCAGAGACGCAGCAGGTACTGGGGTGTCACAGCGTCGCTGTTCAATAATTCATCAGAAAAGGCCGAGCAGAGGCAAGTGATGGGAGCAGCCCAGCGGTGGGAATATGTGAGCAGCCTCTGGAGTGCTGGGCTGCAACGTGGTCCCCGCTCCGCAGCGAGCGCTGCTGGCAAGAGCTGCTTGAAAACTTTGGGTGGCTTCTCTTCCAGTAACATGCCTGTTGATTTTCCCTCTGCCCCTCCTGCAAATTTTGTGACATCATTTTCCCTTTATATCCCTCTTTTCCTTTTCTGTTTCCGACCAGGATAGGAAGGAGAGCGGCAGGACCTCCTCCAGCACCGCTGCCACGCCCGGTGCCTCCCCGGAACCCTGGAGAATCCCAGGGGAGGCTGAGCCAGCCCGGCTGCTGTGGGGCATCCCTTGCCTCTCTCCGTGTTTGGGGGAGCCCTGAGCAGAGACCGCACCCCGGGGCTGTGGGTGCGGACCCCTGTGGGTGCCAGCCCCACGAGCCCAGGCTGTGCCTCCGATCCACAGCCAAGTGACACCGCGCCCACAGCTCGCCGTGGGGCCGGGCTGGCAGGTTCCTGGTGCCCATCCTGCAGGTTAAATCTGTTCCCAGCCACAAATTAGACATGTCTGTTGAGTTCATCTTAAATTACAGTGCGGGGCAGCCCTTATAATTAGGAGCTTTGCTCTGGAAGCACATCCCTGCAGGAACGCCCTGCGCACGCTTCCTCCTCCCGGGGGCAAATCAAGGCAGAGGGGCCCCATCCTGCCCATGGAACCTGCAGAGGGTCCAGCTGCGGGCACTGGGGGGAGGCAAGGTGGCATCGTGGGCTACTGCCACCTCATGCTGGATTTCAGCCCAGCACAGCCCCAGTTGCAGCTCTACAAGACTGGGACACAGGAGTGGCCAAACTGGGTTTTATCCCAAGCCCCAGCCCTCAGCTCCTCACGATGGGTCAGGCCATGCCAGGACTCCCATCAGAGGCAGCGCTGTGTGCCAGGGGGAGGGCGGCAGGGCTGGGTCACCTCCGTGCCTCACAGCCCGCTGGAAGCTGCGCAGCACAACCAGTCCCCACTCCAGCACCCTGCCTGGGCAGCTGTGCCAGGAATGGGTTTGGCTGCTTCCCTCTCCTGGAGCTGCCAGAGTCTGGAGCCAAGTGGCAGCTTCCCAGGTGCCCAGGCAGCTGCAGCATCTGCAGGGATGAGCTTGGCACTGCTGGAGCCTTTGTCCTAACAGAGGAAAAAGCAAAGCACCCAGATTAAAAAAAAACGACCTGGAGGAGGCCGGGAGCTGCTCCCTGGGCTTGAGTTGAGCGGGAATGGGAGAGGGGTGGCAGATTGCTCCTGCACCAGGGGGTCCTCTCACAGCAGCAGGAGCAGTGGGAAGGCACTGGGGTGTTCCCACACAAATCTGGCCTTTGGGTCAAAACAAACCCGGACAGAACATCTGCAGATTTTTTACTGAAACTTCACATTCTCTCTCACAGATAAAATTTCACTTTCTGGTTTGTTGTTTTTTAACCAGAATAACCTAAAACATTTCAGAAATGTGCTCCGTGGCCCAGCCCCAGATGCCTCCCAGCATCCTCACTCCAGCAGCCCCGGCCCCAGTCCCGCTCCTCCCCACTGTGTCCAGCCACACCGGATGCAACCGCAGCCCACTGTGGCTGGAGAGCACCGGACGTGTCCCTGGGCAGTCCCCTCCTGCCCACCTAATATTTTTGTGGTCTGGCAATTGAGAGCCAAACCGCTCCCCTCTTCCCGCTGCCTCTGGTTTTGGCCCTGCTGCCAGAGACCCGCCGGTTCAGCACAGGGCTCCCAGCAGGGCAGGACATCCCTGCGGAGCCTGGGCTGCTCCGCCACCTGCGTAGCACTGGGGCCCTTGGTGGCAGCGCTGTCACTGGTTTAATTCCATCTCCCCAGTCCTTCCCGGTCCCTCTGCCAGCCCATGCTGGGCACTCCCCTTGTCCCTCCAGCCACCAGCACTGCAGGTCCCTGCTCTTCCCTGGCCTGGAGGAGCCCCCATCCTCTGCATCTTTATTCAAACTGGGGTCCAACACCATCAGGCAGCAGCCAGGTGCTCCAAGCTGTCACACCAGATGTAAACTTGGGCCATTGTCCCTCTAGAATGTTTGTCACCTAAAATACCCACTGTGTTTTCCTGCACACCGCTTTGGTTTGCAATTGGTGCATATAAATATACATACACACAGAAACACAGTGAGCAGGTCACTATTTACAGCCTGGGCAAGGAGCAGGACCAGAGCCAAGCCTGGCTTTTAGGAATGGGACACAGGTGCAAGCCGAGGACATGGCCCCAGCCTGTTGGCTGCATGCCAGGGCCACGGACCCATCATCCTGGAGTGTCCATGGGGCTTGGAGGAGTTTAAATAACCACTGTCAGTGGGGCGGAGTGGCCAAGTCTGGCTCTGTGGAGCTGTGGGACCCCCTGACCCAGCTCCCCTCCCCTCCGCATCCCATGGGATCCCCCTGAGGAGCACAGCAGCGCCCCACAGCACTGAACCCGGCAGTGTTCAGTGTTGGTAGGTGCTGGATGCCAGGCGGGGGTGCCCCAGAGGCCCGTGTGCTGCTCTCACACCTGGGCACCAGGACAGGACCGTGCCCGACCCCTCTCCCCGCCAGCTGAGCTCCCTCCTCATCCGCCACGGGAATCCGCGCAGCAGAAGCCCCGGCTGTGCCGTGTGGGAGCGGCAGAGCGAGCCCAGGGGCTCCGCTCCAGCCCGAGCACAAACCACCTCCTGCCAGCGCGGATACCGCGGCTCCGGGGGTTTGCGCTTCCTCCCCACAAGGGATTGAGTCAGCCCTTCCTGCGGGCACCGGGAGCGGCCTCTGCCAGCACCTCCGTGTGAGGCCACCGAGCTTCCCTTCGGTCCCACCCGACCCCAGGATGCCCCGAGTGACCCTCGGCACTACAGCAGCTGTCCCCGTGCCAGGGATCGAGGGGGTCCCCCCGCCGGTGGAGGCAGCGATGGGGACCCCCTGTCAGCCGAGAGTCGGGGACAAGGAGTGGCGGTGCTGCGTGCCACAGCCAGGGTCCCAAGCGGGCTGCAGGTGACGAGCCCTGCCCTGTGCTCCCAGTGCTCCCAGTGCTGCCAGTGCTCCCTGTGCTCCCTGTGCTCCCAGTGCCGGGCTGCAGCGGGGATGTACCTGCCGTGGGCTCCACCCCGCTGCCTGCTCGGCCAACTGGCAGGTGACGATGCCGGGGCTTTGTCCCTGCCTTATGATGTCGCCTGTGATTTATAGGTCATTTTACAGCAGCTGTAAAGAGGCTGTAAATTATAGGAGGGGCATAAATTAGCCACGGACCCCTTTACTGGCCATAAAGATCTAAGGCCCACCACAGCTGCCTTTGGAGCTGGCACCCCGGGACATTCCCGAGGACAGCCAGGGGTGTCTTCAGCCAGACCAGCGAGGCTGTGCCGACTTATTTAGCACAACTCAAATAAATGGGGCCTTTTATTCCAGCAGGGCCGCAGAGCCGGAGCGTGACAGGTGGGGAGGGGCCGGTGCGATGGGGCAGCCCGGGGGCTCCCTGCCCAGTCCAGACCTTTCCCCCTTGTTTTGTTGGGGGGAGCAGTCACTGCATCCCCCCCAAGGGGGTCCTGCTGCTGGGACCCCCAGCCCGGCCCCAGGAGGGTTTGGTGGTCCAAGAGGCAGCAGCAGGACAGGGCATGGGGACAACGCCTTCGGGCTTGCAGGTGGCTCTGTCCCCCATCTGTCAGCACCAGGGTCCCTCCCCTCGCGCCTCGTGCCCCCCGTGCCGCGTGCCCCCTCCACATGCACCGAGCCCCCCGAATTCCTGCGCTGCCCGCCCTGCGCTGCCGGCAGTTGGTGCCCTGTTGTTCTCCGATGTGACCCTGGAGCACAAACAGCTTTGCAGCTCCTCGCCTGTTAATTACATTATGTCTAACGAGCAGGATCAGGCGGAAGGGATTAAACCTTGAATCTGCTTCTGCAAGTCCTGGAGCACAGGAGAGAAAAGCAGCTTTATCCATTCAAAATGGGAGTCACTTTTCACACCGGCTCCAATCCCAGAGCTAATCTCCTTAGTTTGCCCAGTGCACTGACAGCTCCGCACACAGGCAGGGCAGGCAGGATGCTCCTGGCCCCAGCCTCGAAGTCTTCCCTACTTTTTCCAGCCTCGGAGCCTGCTGGATGTGCTGGTGGTTTTGGGGCTCTGACAGGGCAAGCAGGAGACTCTGCAAGCCCTGCCCCAGCACTTGGCATGCTCCAGGGACCCTTTCCGTGGCTTCTCTGGTCACCGCAGGACAAAACAAGCAGCTCTGGGAAATTTCTGGGAGTTGCCAGTGGCTCAGCATTTCCTGGGGCTGCAGCTGCTCAGTGCATGGCAGGAGCATGGGAAGGGTCGCGTTGGGATGAAACTTGTCCCCAGGTACTTCAGGGAAAACTTCCTGGCATTGGAGTCCACACACACAGGGCACCCGTGGAGCTCCTGGTCCCTGGGACCACCCAAAATCCTGTGGCTGGGCACAGGGTGAGCCCCAGGGCCAAGGAGGGACGGAGCAGGACAGGAAGGGCCACAGAGCAGGCAGTGCTGCATGTTCAGGCTGGGAACTCCCCAGCTGCAGGGTAGGGATTGTTTTGCCCAGCGCCTCTGTCAGCCAGAGCGAGCCCCTTGGGCGGGCACTGCCCTCGGGCTCCTGGGCGAGGGATTTTCACGATTATTCGGTATGAATTTGCCTTTGGTGCCGAGCCAGGGGTCACCGTGTCTGAAGCTCGCAGCGCTGCCGGGACAGGGCTGCAGCGGGTCAGCGGCCGGGCTGACACCCCCGGCGGCAGGGTCACCCCTCGTGTCGCTCAGCCTGCGTGACAGGGCTCTTTGCATTCCAAGAGGCTGGAGCATCACCTGCCTCCCCCACGGCTACACAATCTCAGCCACTGAGCTCCCTGGGGAGTTCATGGAATCGAGGAATCATTTAGGTTGGAAAATACCCTTGGGATCATCAAGCCCAACTGCCAACCCCACACCGCCGAGCCATCACCCCCTGTTCCGTGCCAAACCCGACACCGAATCTGCCCAGCACACTCCCCCTGCAGTCACCTCACCTTGGGGTCTCTCAGGATCGACAGGGAAAACCTCTGCCCCCCGGCTGGGCACGGGGCTTGGCTCCACGAGAGTGCCCAGACTTGGTGGCAGCTGGTCACATTCCCGGCATGGGGACACGGCTGCCGGGAGGGTGACAGACACGGCGGCTGCCCCAGGCAGTGCGGTAGCTGGGGCTCTGTGACACCGTCCCCAGTAGCTGCAGCGCTGGGAGGGGTGGGCGCAGCCACCGACCCCCGGCCCAGAGCGCAGCTGTGAGGCAGCAGCAGTAAATCTGGACTCGTTGCTGGAGACCCCAAGGAGAGCATCTGCAGCTTGTTTTCAGCATGAACTCCTGTAAAAAGGGCACCGTGTCTATAAATCCATCACGGGGAAGCTTCCTGGAAACCCAGTTTGGCTTCTGTTCCTCTCATTCCCCATGCTCAGAGCCCCCAGGGCTGCGGCACAGAGGCTGGGAAAGGCTGGGGATGCTGAAGGGGCTTTGCGTGTCCCATCTCTGAGTCCTGCAGAGTCACCTCTCAGCGCTCAGAGCAGGAGAGGGAGCTCCCACCCTCTGGGCACCAAACCCCCTGCAACAGCTCCCTGCGAGCCAGGAACCTCTGCCAGGCCCATCCTCCGAGCCAGGTTGTGCTCCGTGTGCATCAGCTAAAACAGGTTTTAATGCCTCCTTGGCAACCACAGCTCAGGAGCCAAGAGAAGGGTGAATAAAGTCAAACATTGGCAGGTGAAAGTACCAGAGGATGCTCCTCCCCGGCAAATTAAGCCGAAATGAATTAATCGATGAGTGAAATTTAAAAAGCTTTTATGCACTTGTGCAGCTCTTGCTCTATATATACTCCAGTCGCCTGCTTCAGAGCTGCTGGTCAGGATAAGACCTTGGGGAGAGCTGGCGACTGAGTCACCTTTACCTGGAAGTGCCCTGCAGTCATTCTGTTCCTGGCACTGAGTCCCACCCCCTGCCCACCTGGGGATGCTGCAGGGACCTGGGGGATGCAGGAGAAAACTGGCTGTTTGAGAATAAGGGAAAGGGCAAGAGGATCCCAGCAGTCCCGGACAGTGAGAGGAGCCATTTACAATCTGGAGGGGTGAGAGAGTTTAGGGTCTGTCTGTGGTTTCCTTTGCCTTCCTCCTCCTCCTGTTTCCAGCGTGTGGGAGGCATCTTCATCCGGCCTCGCCAGCAGCATCAGGCTCATGTGGGTTTGGCAGCGCAAGCGGGCACAGCTCTCTGCCCTGCTCTATAAATACAGTGGCTTCTCCAGGGCTGTCTAGACAGGAAACAGCCCGAGAACTGGGAGAAAACTCCTTGAGTTAAAGGGGACTGGGACTGTGCTGGAAACTCAGGGAAAACTGGCTCCTGAAGTATCCAGATGTGCTCAGGGAGCTCCTCTGGAAGGGGCTGTGGACATCAGGACTCAAAGACCTTTAACAGTCTTTTTCAACTTAATGATTCCATGATGAGTGAGGTCTCGGCCCTGTGTCCACTGGGCAGGAGCTGCTGCCAGCATCTCATTGCCTGCAGCCGCCGCAGACCACGCACAGCTCCTCCTGCCCTCTGTGTCACGTCCTTCAGGGTGCAAGAACTTCTAAAACTCCTCCTTCTTCCCATGAATAGCAATTCAAAAGCACCTCACTTCCAAATCCAGGGGATCCAAGGCTCTGGATGAGGTGGAGGAAGATGGGGAGGCAGCACAGTTATGTGGCCATAACAACCACCCCTCTGTCCTGCTCTGGCCTCCCTTCCTCACAGCCTCTCTGCTTCCCATCCTTGTGCCGAGCATCACAGAGCAGCTCCAGGGATGGGATCCCTCATTCGTCAGAGCCTGGGAAGGGCACAAGGACCCAACTGCTTGGGTCCTTCCTTCCAGGTGCTGAACCTGCTTGAGTTTGTTTTGCAGTGCTTTCACTTTATACCCTTGCAGGGGAAAGTCCTCATCCTGGTTGTTTGTCCCCAGCTGTGGCTTTTTTCCCTGTAAATATCCAAGTAGCACTTGAAAGAAAAAAACAGCTCCAGTTAGTGGGGGAGGAATCATGGCCCGTGGGTAATGACACATAATGACAGCCCTTCTCCCACTGCAAGGAGCTGCTGCTGGGCTTCGGAATGACAGCGCGCAGAAAATGCCACTGGCAGATTATCCAAGTGAAGAATCTGCAACAACAAGAAGGTGAAATGCATCCGGCCTTGGGAGGAAGAGCTGCCAGCACCATTCTCAGCCCCGGCCCACACAGGAATGGGAGAGGCAGATCCCGTGTCCGCACAGATCTCTGCACCAGGCCAGGCTGTTCTTCCCCTGGCCACTCACAGGGGTCCCAGCAGTTCCAGGGACCAGTCCCCATGTGCCCGGTTCCCAGCAGGGAGAGGGACCGTGAGTGGGTGCTGCGGGTACTGCTGGAGGGGTGCGATAAGGGGATGGAGTCCTCGGCTGAGGAGAACCCCCAAGGGATTTGTCTTGTGCCTGTATCACTACAAATGCTGTAAATTACTGACATTTCTTATCTGTGAAGATGAGATAACAGCCTGAGGAGGTGGCTGTTGTTGTTCTGATGGACTTCAGCACCTTTATCTGCCCCTGGAGATCTTTTGAGGCCAATCCAAAGATAGCAGGAGGATTTCTCAGGGTGGAGAGCCAAGGGGACAGGATGGGCAGTGTCCTGGCCCTGCCCTGGCTCTGGAGACAGTCGCTGTCCTGGGCAGCCATCGGGGTGTCCTGATGTCACCAGGGCAGCTGAGCAGCATCTGGCCACCAGACAGCCCGTCCTTTCTCCAGCTCACAGGCAGCAAATCCAGGGATGCACTGCTCCATCCCCAGGTCTCTGAACCCGTCTGGGTGTGTGGGCGCTTCCATGGAGCCCGGGAAGCCTCGGCACGTATCAAGCATCAGGGCAACTGATGGGAAGAGCTGGAGGTCCCCTGGGACAGCTTATTAAACATCCCAGCCCCGCAAGCAAGCCGGGCTGGAACAGAGTGACATTCATGCAGCAGCTCAGCCTCGGTGCCAGAGGGGCAATGTCAAACAAACATAATTAATTTCCCTCTGCAAATCAATCGGGGGCAGAAGTCAAGCTCTCCCAGTACAGGAGATACACTGCAGTGGATAATCATCCTCAGAACGACGATGATCCCCGCCGCACTTCCGAGGGCTCCTGCTCATCTCCCAGCAAATCGGAGCCTCCCGCTGGGCACGATCTCTATGCTCCCTTCGATGGATCATCAGTGAGGAACTGCCTGCCTGCGAGCTGAGCCCAGCAGGACTCTTGGGCAGCAGGTTTCTGGGATGGATGGCTCAGCCTGGCAGCTCTGGCAGCATGGGGAAGGCTTCGTCTTTGTGCCAGGAGTGCCTGTGGGGGTGAGGAGCCCTGAGCACCCTTCACCCCCATCTCCCCTCTCCCTCTGCCTGAGGAGGAGGTGGGTGCCTGTCCGGGACAGACACCAGTCTGGGGACATGCTGCAGTGCTGGCCTGGCTGCAAGCACCGCGGTGGAATTGCCTGCCTTGACTGCTGTCTGCAGACAATAAAATATCATGTGATGTCTTAATGAGCCCCTCGGCATGTGACAATTGCAGGGGAGCGGAGCTCCTGCCTGGCTGGAGGGGTTGGTCCCAAGCCTGGGCTCTCAGTGTGGGGACAGCAGGAGCTGCCCTGTCCCAAGCAGAGGCTGCCAGGACTCTCAGCCCTGTGATGGGGCAGGGGCAGAGAGCTTTTATCAGCTGGATTTAAAAGGAGATACCACACCAATGTCACGGAAGTGGCAAAAACAGCTGGGCTGGGTGCTTTGAAGGCGAGGTTGGGTGGCATTGGTGTTCTCCTTTCCCTGCTGAGCTTGCTCCATCAGCTCCAGCCAGGTCTCCCAAAACTGCGACTGTGGGTGCCCCAAGCACGTCTGGTCCCGGAGCAGGTCCTCACCTCCATGAAGAAGATGATGTTTGGGCAGTTTGGCAGGCAGAGGCTCCTAAAAAATGTGTTTCCCAGAGGAGCAGCCAAGTAGTGGCGGGTGGTGGAGGTTATGGTGTTGAGATGAAACCGAGGAAAGAAAAAGCCAGTTTGGGTCAATATGTCTTGGCCGGACACTGACCCGTGAGAGGGGCTCGAGTTCTCTCCGAGGGGGCATCAGCAAACCCCATCCCCGCACCCCGGGGTGCCCTGCCGGCCCTGGGGCAGCGCGCCAGGTCTCTCTCTGTGACTCAGATGTTCCAGATGGTGGGAAGTGGTTTGCCAAGGCTGGGCAACACACCTGGAATCTCTGCAGGGTGCAGAGCAAACCCTGCGGCCTGGCTGTGAGGGGAGAGTGGGAAAAGACCACAGTCGTGTCCTGGGGACTAGGACGGAGGGTGACACGGGCACAGCCTGCCCTCGGTGCTGGGTCCCATCTGGGGACAAACAAGGGTGTCCTGCCTGAGCCCCAGGGCCAGGCTGCGTCCCTGTGACCACGAGTGCACACGCGTGCACACTCGGCGTTGCCCCACGGGGCCGGTGCACGTCCCACACGCGTGTGCTGAGCCTGGCCAGGCTGGGAGCCGCCAGCCCGGCAGCTGCCTGCCAGGAGCCCCGCACCCTGATGTGCTCCAGCCCTTTCAGGGAGAGATGGAGCTGACAAAGTCTTTGTCAGTCAGATCTGTCAGGGAAAGCTCTTTGTTCTTCAGCATTTGCTCTTGCCTCCCCCTCTCCAAACCTAAACTAGATGCATCTGCTTTTGTTTTCTAAATGCAGAATTAGGGACTGAAAGGAGCCCCTTTGTAGTGGGGAGGAGGGGAGAGCTGCAGATCTTTCACGGGGAAGGCAAGGTCAGGGGGGAGCCGCTCTATTGTGCAGGGCCTCTCCTCTGCCGGCTCAGCCCTTTCTGTGCCCCCTCTTCACAGTCCGGTTCCCACTGGAACCACTCTGGAGACGTGGGGAAACCAGCCCGGCAGGATGGGCTGTTCTCCCAGCTGCGGGGACGGGTCAGCTTTGCCTGCGGTGGGTTTTGCTGCTTCCGATGCCGCAGCTGGGAGCCGGCATGTGGAGGCAGCAGATGAGGAGGAGGAGGAGGATGAAGGCCACCCCATGGCCTTGGGCTGGCAAGCAGAAGCAGGCAGTCTGACAGCGCTGAGTGTGCAGACGGGCACACGTGGAGCTGCAGGGGCCACATGTGTGCACACGCGTGTGTGACTCCGTGCAGGGACGCAGCCGGGATGTGTGTGTCCCGGTGGGAGGGCAGAGGTGGGTGCAGGCCAGCAGGCACAGCCCCTGCCTGTGCCCAGTCCTGTGCTGTGGGACGAAGCGGGGCTTGCGAAGAGGCTGTGCAAGCTGTGGGCTCTGGGAGCCATGTCCCAGGGAAGCTGCTCCCCAAATGCCTTTGTTCCTCCTCAGGCAAGATGAAGACATGCCCCTTGCAGACCCCCTCCTGCTCCGGGAGGTCATTCCTCTCCCTGTCCACCCTGAAGGACTTGCTCATACGCAACTTATGCCACCAGATGGTGACAGCTCATGGTCACTTCTGCACTGAGCCCTGACATGATGCTGACGCCAAGGATGCAGCCAGATTCTTGAGCGTCCTGGGAGCAGGGGATTGTTTTCCCCATTTTCTGCCATTTCCAAGTACCTTTATTGATAAAGGCCTGAGAACTTGTGCCCTGTTGATGCAATCGTGCAGAAAACCATGCCCAGGGACCAGCAGCCACAGAGGTGCTGCCTGTCCATCGTGAGGGGTTATGGTGTAGCCCCGTAAGGTCTCTTTTGGGGCCAGCATAGAAAAGTCTGGGACAGAAGCCCAGTGGGAGCCATGGATAGCAGGGTCCAGCACATGTGGGATCCCCAGCAGCCTTGGCACCTTCAACCCAAAGCTCCTGGCTGCTGGGCAATGAGGAAGGCAGGGCTGGGGATGGGTGACTGCACCCTAAATGTATGTTGGGTGAGTTGTGCTTGTGTAGGGCTGGGGTTGGCTCTGCCATCATTGAAACACTCCCCATCTTCAGCTTGCTGGGAGAACATCCCAGCAGGTGTGTTACCTTCCCCTCTTCTCCCTGCCCACAGATCTGTCAAATCTGAAAAGGAAATACTCCGTAGGTCTTGGCATGGAGAGCTGAACGGTTGCCTGGAGCAGGAGGAGGCTGCTCCTGGGGATGGATGCCCAGCATTTGGTTCAAATCTAACGCCGGTGACTGACAGGGCTAATTCAGCCTGTCCTCTTCCCTCTTATAACTTAATCACTTACACATTGCCTCGGCAGGTCCTTCCCTGCCGACTGGAGATGTCTTCATCCTGGGATGCCCTGACTTGGACTCACGACTTCTCCCGTAGTGCTTCCTGCACAGAGGCTGAATGCACCACCCATGCTACCCTGAGCCAGTCCAGCTTTGGGAGAGCTCGTCTGAGTGCCCAAAGTGGGGCTCTGTGAGCTGGGCTTCCATACTGGGGAGTACAGAAGTCAGGCTGGGCTCACTGGTGTGACAATATCCCACTCTGACCTTTGGCTTGGGGACTGAGTGTGGTCCCAGCTGCGACAAAGCCAAAAGTGCATGTCAAGAGTTTTGAGGAGCTCTGTGTCAGAGCTGTCATGTTCCTTCTCCAAACCTCAGTGAAAACAGTTGGGACGGGCAGGGACTGCAACAGTGGTGGCTCCTGGCAAGGACTTGGGGCTGATGACTTGGGCCCCTTTAAACATCTGCCCTGGGCCTTGCTGTGCAGAGGGGCCGGCTGGGGGCTCCAGGCTGCCCAGAGCTCTGCCCACTCTGCTGCCTGCGTCCCACTGCCTGCATCCCGCTGCCCGCAGACTGGGAGTTGCACAGGGATGACAGGGGGTCCGGGCAGTCCCCTCGCCCCAGCCGGTACCCACGGGGCCTGAGGCTTCCCCAGTGCCAGCGAGAGCAACAGGACAAGAGTGCAGAGGGGAGGGGAGCATCACGGCCAGCATCCCCGCGCTGCCCCCAGCGCAGTCTGCACTCTCTTCGGGGCGACCACCGCCCGAAAAACCCCGGGGGGACGTCTGGAACCCCACTGCCGGGAGGCCACCAGGGTCTCCAGGGTGGGGGGGCGGTCCGGCTGTGACTACAAGCCCCATCAGGCCGCTGAGAAGGAGGAGGAGGAGGAGGAGGAGGAGGAGGGCGGAGGAAGGCGGAGGAGGAGTCGCGGCTGTCGGCGGGGCGGTGCGGGAGCGGCTTAGTTCGGCGGCGGCGGGCGCTCGGCGGGACGCGGCGGGCGGGCAGCGGCAGCGTCGGGGCG